>BQNB010024335.1:0-51697 GCA_026074375.1 Tanacetum coccineum
CCTAGCCACTCAGAATCTCTCAAAAGATTTTTGTTTCATTTCTCACGGAGACTAAACACGTTATCTATTAACTTTCTCACTCCGGGTTATTTGATATTGAACAGGTGGCAGTCAGCTCCAGCCTCTGATTACTAGATACAAAATGCACTATTGAGTCTAGAGCCAAATCTCGTTAGGACACATATCCAATTCTCTTGTCTTTCACATACTATGGAAACAAGTCTATCCTAAGAGCCCTACGCATTATCCTTGTGATATTGCCAGAATATCCGAGTGAAACGAAGGTTTTTCATAATGAAGATGGAAATCCTGCTAGAGCCAACATCAAACAAGCTATTGGTAGGTGACTTATGCGATTCTACAAGAATCAAACTTGTGTCAACTGGAAAGAAACGATGGTGCGATTCTACGTGAATCAAACTTGTTCCAGCATAAGAATTGACAGTTATTGAACATTTGACAACCAATCAAAACTATCGAAGTGTTACAAAATATTTTTATAATTAACACTTAGACTGATTTTTCAAATTAATTTTCTCTTTATTGCTAACTGTTTCATTACAGGATTATTTAAAGATGGAGATGGAGATGGAGATACCCAGTTCCAGTAATGTCAAGTTAATAACCGAATGCTCAGACACGACCTACACTTTATTGAAGTTATGAAAGATCTCATAAAGGTGTCAAAGCTTCCGCAAACTCTGATATCATATTCTTTTTAAGGGTAACCTCCCTTAGGGGGAGATTGTTAGATATAAGTAAAAGACTCTGTCACCCCGTATATTTATTGTTTATAATAGTTCGTAGTTTAATAGTTAATCTTATGTCTTTCGGTTTTAAGCCGGGTACTAATACCCGGTATTTTGTAAAAACTATATAAGCCTCTTCCAAAGTTGGAAGAGGCTTATATAGTTTTTACAAAATACCGGGTATTAGTACCCGGCTTAAAACCGAAAGACATACGATTAACTATTAAACTATGAACTATTATAAACAATAAATATACGGGGTGACCGAGTCTTTTACTCATATCTAACACAAATTCATGTTCGATTAATTTAATTGTGGATTATATTATATAAGTTTTGTGTGCTTTCAATTTTGTTGTTGACTTCTTTTTGTTGTGTCTTTGATAATGAAGCTTTTAGTAATTATTGCAGCCAAAAAAAATCCTCAAAATATAAAATGTTGTAAAATTTTATAAAGTTTAAACATCTTCAAACTTACACAAATCAACAACACCCAAAATCTTTAACAAAAACATACTGTTAATAATTTTTTCCCGATTTTCTTTGTTAAACACCACCCAAGTTAGAGTTGTTCAGAATTAGGGTTTAAACACCACCCAAATTTTGTTGTAGATGAAGATTTTCTAAAGAAGATCGGGTTATTTTGCTACCATTTTTGTTGTAAACTCTAATTACAAACAATAGATCGGGTATTAGAGAATAAAAGGTTTGAGGCCGGGATTTTTTGTTTTAGTTTTGGGACTATGATTTTGATGACTCGTGGTATATGGTATTAGAGAAGATGATGAGAAGACACGTATCTCTATAGTGGAATCCAGATGGAATGAATGGAGAAGAGGCTTTCCAATTATTACTAATTTAGTTATTGTTGAGATTACTGTAACTAATTAATGTGAGATACAAAAATATGGTTAATGTATAATATCTTTAATATTAGAGCATCTCTAATGTTTAAATCAACAAAAGCTTTTTCTTATTTTATAAGTCTTTCAAAAGCTTTTTTGTATTGTAGTATAAGGTTTTGTAAAAGCATTTTAAGAATTTTTATAAAAGACTTGGGCAACTCCAAGCTATTGCAAAAACTATAAGCATTAAATGGGTTATGCAGTTAATGAATTAAATGCAACCTTATTACAAAAATTATGCATCTAATGCATCAAGTATTTGATGACTTGATGCATTGTAAATGCTCTTAGATGGCGTTTGGTTCAAGAATTTGAAATTCCAGAATTCTAAATTATAAGGAATTCAATTCTTGAAGATTTAAAATTTCGGTATTTAAAATACATTCGCTTGTTTGGTTGACAGAAATTCATAGTATTTTGAAATTTGTCCTTATATTTATTATTGCATTTTTTTTGGAATGACGGATAGGGCGGTCAAGAAACCCGATTAAATCAATTCAGGTTGGGTTACTCGGGTTAAAAGTTATATTCGAGTTATTCGGGTCAACCCGAGTAACCTGAATACTAAAAAGAGTCGGGTATCGGGTTGAAATTGTTTGGCTAACTCAGTTTTAGGTCGACCTGATTGACCTGCGTAAAGATTTTTTATTTTTTAATATAAATTTTATATTTAAGCGAGTGCAAAATAGGCAATTTTATTACATTTTACTCATATTCGGGTTGACCCGAACCCGAATGGACCCAAACCCGAATGGACCCGACTCGAGTTTACCGACCCAAATTGACACAAACATGGTTAAGCCGAATTCAATTAGGGTCGTGTCCGGGTATGTAATTTCTAGCTTTGACCCAAACCCGACCAACCCGACCCGACTAGCACCCAAAACAAGAAAAGATACAACAAAAACAACAAGAAAAAAAAGTAAAAATAGTATTTTGATCATTTATAAAAAAAATGTTTCCAAGTAAATTCAACTTTCTCACTTTTTAGAGGAATTTTAATTCTCTTTATGTTAGCAATATATGGAATTCTAATTTGCTTCATTTGAGATACCAAACACAATATTTTGAGAAAATTAAAATTCAAATGCCATGAATTTTTTCCAATTTACCCGAACAAAACGCACCCTTAGTTTCAAGACAAACTCTCTCAAAACCCTAAAATTTTACTTGCTTTGAAATAAACAAAAAAATACCAAAAATATTCTTCTCTCACCTTATAGATCAAACAAGATTTGGATGCCCGCGCTTCGCTGCGACGCATTGTGCATAAAGCGTTTTTTAATTTTTCTCACAGGCCAACAAATAAGGTTTATAATGAGTTAGAAGGAATTATAAAGTGACATGAAATGAACAATTAGTTCACCATTATTGCCAATAAATTAAAAGATTGGAAAATTAGAAAACCATACTTGCATAGAAATGAATCACTATTAGCACCTCAAAGTACAAAGGCCAGATAACTAAACTATTAGCCGAAATGTAGAGTTTTACATCGCCTTGGGCTTTTCTAGCCTATCGCAAATAGCTCTTATAGCATGTACAAAGTCTGCTATCCGTTCCTCAAAAACACCATTTCCTAAAGCAACTTCCATGTTCTCATTATCAAAGAAAGTCTTATTCGCTTTCGTAATTTCAAGTCTTTGTAACTGACCCAATTGCTTCGCATAATGGTATAAGTAAATCATATTAGTGTCTAAACCACTTGTATACTCTCCTTTACTGCAAACTTCTTTCTTCCTTGATATTGTTGATTGCCTCACAATCGACCCACGGGATTCAAGACCCTGTAGTACATGAAATTTTAATAGTTCCTGCACATAAATAAATAGCAAATGGTTACACACACAACTTTCAGCATAAAATTGATGTTTCAGACTACGGAGTGTAGTTTTTCTTGTTTTGGATTAATAAAATTATGATTTGCAGCAACGGTTACAAATAGTAATCAACTAATATTATTTTCTCACTTCACTACTAAAGATATTTTTTACGTATGCTCAATAACTTGTTCTCATACTTGCTTAGTAATGTTCATCAGCTTATATTTTGAAATACCTCAGCCTAAATCATACAATCCATAATCGGGAACACAATGAGCAATGTCACAATACTGTGAACAGTAAGGTTGTTATATTACTGTAAGATCAAGGTACTTCAATAATGAACACATATTACTTTTGTTAGTAGTGACTTGTGCATAATAATCACATCATATGCCGAAGGTGCATCAAAACAAAAATTCCAAATAGCCTAGCTACCAAAATACTTGAAAATTTTTAGTAGGCAATACATTTGGCGGAGTTGAGTAAGTATTTCGCTAAAAGCTTAAAAAGCCCTTCAAGGCAATATACCTCTAAATTTAGCATCTAAATTTCAGTTAAGTAACCAATATTTATTCAATGAATAAAAACAAATAGGGCAACACGTTGCATTAAATTATTTAGATTCTTATTGCAATAACATTCAATATATTTATTCGTCAAAACATGATTCGCCCTCATATCTTTCAAATGGGTATAAAGTAATCAAGAAACATGCAAGCCATATAATTTGTCTCAATACCATTTTCAAAAAGCGACTTCTCAAATGTCTTCCAAGATTCAAAATCTGCAACTTGTTTGAAAGTACCCTCGTCCCCAAACTCATTTTTCTTCTGTGTGTCATCGGTACCAGTAGTGAGTTGATCACCAATAGGGACGGAAGAGTCTTTTCTCCTTGAACTTATTCTATAGAATATTAGCTTTGGTGATGATTCATTTGCTTCTTCGCTTGCACTTACTAAGTTTTCAGATTCAGAAGCTATATTCCGCTGCCTTTTCTTCAGGGAAACTGTGACATCATTGGTGATACTGTTGCTATTTCTGTGATCAGGTCCACATTTTCTGACACTTATGTCTTTAGGTGTGGATGGAGAACTATGAGTAGGATTTGCATCATGAACAGTCTTAATTTCGGAATCATTGCTTTCAGAAACGTTTTTACAGTTTGATGAAGCATGGTCACTCTTGTCAGACCTTAACCTCTTCCATAGAGATGGGCCACTATCTTTCTCCCTAGATACCCGAATCTCACAAGCATCTGAATTTTTTTTGGAACGACAGTTTATATAACACCTAGCAAGGAGCTAGGAAAGAAAGGTTACAACAAAGAACAAGTGAAGGATTTGTGAGGGTCTGAGAACCACTCGACCCAGTTACAAAAATTCTTTCTATGTCTATTGGAAATCCAAATAAAAGAGTTGAGTTTAACATCGTTAAGGATAAGATTCTTGTTGGACCCAAAAGTAAACTCGTTTCTATAGCGCCAAAGGATCCATATTGTTGATTGAACAAACGCGTCAAATATAGGGTGTAAAGCCGAAGAAAGACATGCTTGATCCGCAAGAGTGATGATGTCTATGATGCTCGAAAATTGAAGGTTATTAAGCTTCCTCCATTTGAGGACGTTGGACCAGGTCTCTTTAGCAATCTTGCAGGAGATGAATAAATGGACTTCCGTTTCCACATCATCATCACATAAAGGGCAACGAACCGAATATAAGTCAATCCCTCTTACGTCAAGGTTAACTCTTGTAGGGAGTCTTGAATAGACAACACGCCATGAGGATATGTTAACTTTAATCGGGACTACCTTATTCCATCTTGTGGTGGTTTCATCAGTGGCGGTTGAAGAATTGTTGATGAGGTACCTTAGTGATTGAACTGTGAATCTTCTTGAGGTGCACAGAGTAAATTCCCATTTGTCTTGAGAACTTGAAAAGCTAAGTTGAGAAATTAAGTTTGCAAGCTCCTCTAATTCCAATGTTTCAGCCGTAGATCTTAGAGGTCTATTCCACGCCCAATTAAAGTGCAAACCAGGAGGTAGTATTTGTGTGTTGGGCCTTTGAATAGAATCAACAATGGAACCTAAATGGGGTGGAACAAAACAAGCAGTAGTATGGTTTTCATGTGAAGAACCAATAACAATGTTTAAAGGGATTACAGAGGGACATCGGTCACAAACTCGACAATCTTTGTTCACTTCAAGTCTAAAGAGACGCGGGAATATATGGCACAAAGGAGGACCACCCAACCACTTATCTAACCAAAAGCTCGTGGGTTCACCGTTGCCAATCTTTTTTTGAAAAGTGAAGGCAAATCAATTTCGTAGACTTGAAAATCATCTTTCAATTTAGCGATATGATATCATGGACCTGATTTACACCATATTGAAGAAGCATTAAGAAGACCACCATGAGGGCCATGTATAGAGCGGATTACTTTGCACCAAAGAGAATCTCTTTCATTTAAAAACCTCCACCACCATTTAGCTAGTAAACCCAAGTTACTTACCCATAAGCTTCCAACACCAAGACCTCCTTTATTTAAAGGAGATATAACTTTGTCCCACGCAATCCAAGCAATTTTACTCGAGTCTAAAGGCACACCTCAAAAGAATTTTCTTCTAATGCATTCAAGCTTATTAATGATACTTTTTGGAGCCTTGAATGTTGAGAAGAAGTAAACCCCTAGACTTCCTAGAACGGATTTAGTGAGAGTAGGGTGTCCACCAAAAGAGAGGGTACGTCTTTGATTTCCATTTTGTCAATCTTTTTGAGAATCTTTCAAGAAGGGGATTCCAATTCAAGCATCTTGACATCTTAGCACCAATGGGAAGACCCAAATAGGTGCAAGGGAATGTGCTAGAGAGGCAACCAATTTTCATCGCGAACGAGTGTAAGTCAACATTAGTAACACCAAGACCAAATAATTTGCTTTTGTTGAAATTTACTTTGAGCCCAGAAGCAAGGTGGAAACAAGAGAGTATCCTAGATAAATTTTTAATATTCATCAAAGACCACTCTCCTATGATAAGGGCAGCGTTCGTAAATTGGAAATGTGAAACTTCAACTTTATCTTTTCCTACTTTAACTCCTTTGAATAAGTTCTTGCTTTTTGCTTCAGTAAGAACAACATTCAATGCTTCAATTGCTAAAATAAAAAGGAGATGAGATAGTGGGTCACCTTGCTTTAAACCTCTTTCAATTTTGAACTCCAAAGTTGGTCAGCCGTTTACCAGAACTGAGGTATAACCCGAATTTAGACATGCTCGCATCCATTGTCTCCATTTGAGGCTAAAACCCATTTGCATCATGGTCGAATCCAATAAAGACCAACTAAATGAGTCAAAAGCCTTTTCGAAGTCAACGTTTAGCATGAAAAGTTTCTTTTTGTACATTTTTGCGCATGAGATGATTTCGTCCACCATGAGAGGTCCATCAATTATTTGACGACCTTTGATAAACGCCGTTTGAGATTCACCTACAACCAAAGAAATAACTAAAGCAAGTCGATTAGCAAGGACCTTTGCGATTGTTTTGTATTGGCAGCCAATCAAACTAATTGGCCTATAATCATGTATGACAAGTGGGTCTTCAACTTTAGGAATAAGAGTGATAAACGACGAGTTGCACCCGCGGGGGATAAGTGAAGAGGTTTCGAATTCTTTCATGTACCTGAAGATATCATGACCAAGAATGTCCCAATGAGATTTAATGAACTTAAACGTAAAACCATCAGGGGCGGGTGCTTTATCACCCCCACATTCCCAAACCGCATCTTTAATTTCTTGCATTGTGGAAGGTAAGTCAAGAAACGAAACTTCGGTAATGTCAAGTTGCTTGAACAGGTTGCTAGTAAACGTTGGACGAATGCAATTTTGTTAGCTAAATTTTGCTCTGTATGTTTGGAAGATGTGTTCTTTTATTAACAGGGGTTCCGACACCCAAGACCCAAGGCTGTTAAGACCATTGATTCTTGATCTATTGGTTCTCATATTAATTAGACCATGAAAGAAACTTGATTTTTCATCACCCTCTAACGCCCATCTTGATTTGGCCTTTTGGCGTATATCTTTGATTTTCCTATGCTCTAAATCATGGAGTTCTTTCACAGTATTTGCACGGTTATTGATCTCAGTTGTGTTGAGGGGACCAGATTATGCTTTTGTGTCGATTGTAACAAGTTGATCCCTCAGAACAGTAGCTCTTGCATTTTTTGTATGTATTAGACCTCTCCTCCAATCTTTTAGTTTTACTTTAAGGCTTTGAAGCTTCACTTTGAATGTAACCAACATACTTGAACGCGGTCTTGTTGTGGTCCAAGAAGCTTGAACGATAGGCTTAAGATCATTAAGCCCGATCCAGGAATTGTAGAATTTGAAAGGAACAGGGCCGAAGTCAGTCGTTGAATTGCAAAGGATGATTGGTGAGTGATCCGAGAACTCTCGTACAAGGGCAAGAGCATGGGAGTTCGGCCATAGATCAACAAAGTGTGATGAAACGAGAAAGCGATCGAGTTTGCTTAACTTTGAACCAAGACTATTCATTATCGTATATCTCATGCCACATAAAGGTGTAAAAGGATAAATGTCTATGTTTTATTATTCCAATATTCAGTACATTATATACATCACAATGGAAGGATCTAGACTTGGGCTTGAGCCCATTACTATAACACAATATAAATATTATGGGCTAACACTCCCCCGCAGTTGGAGCAGGAGAACACCGGACGCTCAAACTGGAACGAAATTCTTCAAACAAAGCCGAAGGCAAGCCTTTGGTAAAGATATATGCATACTGATAACGAGAAAGACCATGAATATCTCGAACCTGACCAGCAGCAACTAAATGCTAAACAAAATGTATGTCTATCTCGATATGCTTCGTACGTTGATGTTGAACCGGATTGCAGGATAAGTAAATAGCACTAATATTATCACAATAGACTAGTGTAGCGGAAGATAAAGGAGTATGCAACTCACGTAGTAAATTGCATAACCAACACGTCTCAACAACAGCATTGGCAACACCATGATACTCTGCCGCTGCACTGGAACGAGAAAGCGTCGGCTGACGCTTAGAGGACCAAGAGAGTAAGTTGTTGCCAAGAAAAAACATAGTAACCTGAAGTCGAGCTTCTAGTAGTAAGACATCCAGCCCAATCTGCATCTGAATAAGCAACCAAATCTATAGTCGAGGATGAAAACAACTGCAACCCATAATCTAAAGTACCACGAACATAGCGCAAGATCCGCTTAAAAGCTAAAAAACGAGGTTCTCGAAGATCATGCATATAAAGACACGCCTGCTGAACTGCATAAGAAATATCTGGTCGAGTAAAGGTGAGGTACTGTAGAGAACCTGCAAGACTCTGATACAGAGTCGGGTCAGAAGCCGGATCACCATCACTTCCCAGTTTAGACTCAGTATCAATAGGAGTTCGACTGGGATTACAATTAACCATATGCGCCCTGTCAAGAATCTCAACAGCATATTTCTTCTGAGATAAAAACAACCCTGAAGAATCACGTGTAACAGATATACCCAGAAAATAATTAAGCAGACATAGATCTGTCATAGAAAACTCCTTATGTAAGGATCTAATAATCTGCTGCAACAAAATCTCAAAAGAAGCGGTAAGAACAATATCATCAACATATAATAACAAGTAGTATTGGTCCCCTGTCTGTAGATAAATAAGGAGGAGTCACAGCGACTATGAGAAAAGCCAACCCGAGTAATATAAGATGCAAAACGCTGAAACCAAGCTCGGGGGCCTGTTTTAACCCATAGAGAGAACGCTGTAATAAACACACATAATCAGGATGAACAGAATCTCAAAATCCAAGAGGCTGATGCATATAAACTGTCTCAGAAAGATCACCATGTAAAAAAGCATTCTTGACATCGAGTTAATGAATCGGCCAATATCGGCCAACGTCGAGAAGCAGCCAAACTAAAAACAGTCTGGTTTAACAACCGGACTAAAAGTCTCATCAACATAAACCCCTTCCAACTGTGTACTACCGTTCGCCACAAGACGAGCTTTGTAGCGACTAAGTGTGCCATCTGCCAGATACTTGTGACGAAAAAGCCACATACAACGCACAATATTGGTATCCGGTGGTCTAGGTACTAAAGTGCAAGTTTTTTTTTTAATAAGCGCATGGTATTCATCACGCATAGCATTTTGCCAGTTTGGGTCACTAAACGCATCACGATAAGATTTTGGTAAAGAGGAAACCGAAGACACATGTAAATTAAGATGCTTAGTGAGACGATTAGTCCCGACACAAAAACGTGTGACCATGGGGTGAACCGAAACTGGGTTCGGATTTTCAGGTGGATCAGGATTTATAATAGGTGATTGAGCCACAGGTTCGTTTTGGGTCGTGGGTGATTTAGTTGGGGTAGGCGTTTGTTGTTGGACTGCGGACGTGGATGGGGGCGGTGAGTGGGCTTGATTTTCGATGGTTTGAACTTGGTCCGGTGAGAGTTGTTGGGGCGTGGTAGGTAAATGGGCCGCATCAGTGTGGTGTTGGATTGGGGTGTTATGAATTGGAGTGATAGGTTCAGGTGGGAGTTGCACAATAGGATTGGTGGGAATTACTGGTGGGATAATATCAGGTATGTCGTCTAAAAAGTTATAAGCGAAAGTGGATTTGGGTATGGTGAAGCCATAGGGAAACACAGTTTCATCAAAAGTGACATGACGTGAAATAATTATTTTATTGGTGTGTAGGTCAAGACAACGATACACTCAATGGGAAGAGGCATATCCTAAAAAAATAGAGGGTGTTGCATGTGGTTCAAGTTTGTGAGATGGATAAAGATGAGGGTAACAAAAACATCCAAAAATGCGTAAAAGGGTATAGTTGGGATCTTTGCCATATAAACGGGTGTAGGGAATGTCATTAGCAATAGCAATTGAAGGCAAGATATTTAGTAAGTTGTGGCCATATTAAGAGCTTCGACCCAAAAAGTTGGTGGAAGGTTTGCTTGGAAAAGGAGGGTGCGAATGAGGTTATTAATTGTGTGAACTATTCGTTCAGACTTCCCATTCTGTTGAGAGGTTTTGGGACACGAAAAGCGGAACTGAATTCCATTTTGGGCAAAAAGGATATGTAGGTGACGGTTGTCGAATTCACCACCATGATCACATTGGAATGACTTGATTTCACACTTAAACTGAGTGCGAAAATAATTACAAAATAACACGAATTTGGACATAATATCATATTTATTAACCAAAGGATAAACCCAAACAAACTGAGAATAATGATCTAAAAACAAGACATAATATTTAAAACCTAAAAGACTCGAAATGGGTGAAGTCCACACATCTGAGTGAATAATATCAAAACAAGAACTAATCACAGTACTGGAGCTAACAAACGAAAGCCTCACGTGTTTGCCAAGCTGACAAGCATGACACAGAATGGGATGCTTCTCTTTATTATACGAAATAAAATTAGAAGAAACAAGACGACGCAGCACTTCACCCCCTGGGTGTCCAAGGCGTTGATGCCACGTATGTTGACTAACAAGGAAAGCATGAGGGATAGGAGATGGAGTTGTGACTGAGTAAAGATCCCCAGTGCTGTCACATCAGAGAAGCACCCGACGCGTCAGGAAATCCTTAACGGAAAAACCAAACGCATTGAATTCGATAGTGCAATTATTGTCGCGAACAAATTGACGAACAGATATTAAATTCTTGACAATATGAGGGGTGATAAGAACATTATTTAAGTGAAGAGACTTAGTTGGAGTTGGCAAAATACTATGGCCCGTATTAGTGACGGGTATAGAATGACCGTCACCAACCGAGACAGACGGATACATACACGTATTAAAATTTTCACGAAGACTATTAACTGAATTATTAAGATGAGAGCTTGCACCTGTATCAAAATTCCAAGCGCCAGAAGCAGGGTCATAAGGCGTCCCGGTAGTGAAGGCGTGAGGCAAAAGGGTAGCCTGACCTGTGGTAACCGAACCTGATGAGCCTGTCTGTGGTAGTTGGGTTGGACCAAAATTAGTAGCAGTACTCGAACCATGTGGAGATGCTATAGGTTGTGTAACAATCTATTATTGGGCTATATGAGTGGCATACTAGGCCGGCAAGTAACCAAAGCCCGATGGAGGCATTGGCACTTAGGCCGGTTGAAGAAACATGGGCCCTGAAGGTGTAGCATAGCTTGGTGCCAGTTGATAAACAAAGCCAGGTGGAGGCAAGGAAAGACTTGGGCTTGTGCTAGCATAATGGGCCGAATAATTAACAAGGCTGGGTGAATTAAACATTAGTGTTATGTAGTAGGAGTTTATATGTTTCTGTGGGGAAGTGAAAAATAAGGTTTAGGTATTATATGGATCAAACAGTGACGTTGACAAACAAGTAGATAAAACCAAAAGTAACACACTATGACCTTAGCACAGTTTAAACACGGCGTGACCTAGCACGAACAATCAAACAAGAGGTGTGACCTTGCACAACCTTCAACCCGTGATGACCTAAGCACCACAACTAATGAAAATGACTGAAAGAAAAAAAATGAAGGGTTATAGTGGGATCGGTTTTAGGATTTGTTTAGGATCGTGTAGTAGGCTGTGATACCATGTAAAAGGATAAATGTCTATGTTTTATTATTCCAATATTTAGTACATTCTATACATCACAAAGGAAGGATCTAGACTTGGGCTTGAGCCCATTACTATAACACAATATAAATATTATGAGCTAACAAAAGTTGGCTCAACTAATCCTGATGTTGAAATAAATTCGTTAAAAAGATCAGCACCTTTTTGACAGAAACTGGAACCCATTCTTTCACAAGGGGACCTGACTTCATTAAAATCGCGTAATACAATGGATAAAGAGTCATGAGTTGTTAATAAACTCTTTAAATCCATCTAAAGCTTTTCCTTTTTGTGAATGCATTGTGATGCATACACAATAATAAAGAGACACTTTAGTGCAACAAGCTGTCAATTACCAGTGATTGCTAAGTAACCATCGCCTTCTATCTTACTTTGCAAGGTGAATTTATTCGTGTCCCAAACGGCAATCAGCCCTCCTGATTTTCCATCCGTATTCTTAAAGGCAAAACCATGTGGCTTATTTCCCCATAACGACTGAATCAAGTGACTATCAAACTTGCATAACATTGATTCTTGCAAGCCTAAAAAGTAAATTTTATTTTCGTAGCAAATCCTTTTCACCCAACTCCGCTTGTGATCCTCTCCTAGACCTCTAACATTTAAAGAGAGAGTATTTATGGTAAACCAATTTGATCATCGTTGTTCAGGATGCGACCAACATCATTTTCGAATCCATTCATGTTAAATCCTACTTGGTTACCTATGTCTATGGTGTTATTGATTTCCAATGAGTCCGAGTTTGAAGAGAGGTTTGGGTTATCAGATGTCTTGTTTAAAATACGAAAATTACACCTGCGGATTAACGAAAAAGAATATGAGATTTGGGTTGGGTTTGAAGATCCGTTTGAGTGTTGGTATGTTGGCTGGGTATTTGTCTTTGATTTCTGATTTTTTTTTCCTGTTTCTTTGCTGCTGGGTGTTAATGCCATAAAGAGAATCAATATGTTTTAGGGAAGCAAACCTTTTTGATCTTGAATGTGGTTTGGTCAATCTTGAAGATGAAACTGGAACAAAAGAGGACCTTAAGTTCTTTGAAGGCTGTTGTGAGGTGGGCTTCCGTGAAAATAGAATTGTAGCATGTTGGGTCTGAGTGTGCATATTTGGGCTCATGTTTAATAGAGCATGTCGATTGGGTGTATCAATCAGGCTCGGGCCATGAGTTGAAGCTGCCTTTTTCTATATTATTAAGGGTCTTTGATAAAGACAAAGGAGTTGACTTATTCAAAGTGGGGCTAGCATGTGTGACAGACTTTTTGCAAATAGGTATAGCATGCAAGAGCGAGAGATTTTTGTCGTTGACCATCACTCCAGGGTTTGATGTTGATCCATCCTTAAATTGGATTTTTGTCCCATCATCAGATTGAAAGTACCCATATGCTCTTTCCATATTTGGAATTCTGTTTGAAATTTTTTTACTGTCCCTACTGTTGCAAGAATCGTTGTCGGAAAGGTGGATGTCGTCGGAATCGTAATCGTTTTCCTTTTTCGAATCTGCATTTGCTTGTCCATCACTTCTTTGATCATCCTCCTCATCCGAGGAGTCTTCCTCATCATTTATAGATGAAGAAAGCACATATCCATTAAAAAGAGAGTCAATTTCCTCTTCGGTTTCGGTAATACGCACCGTAAACACTTCGTTTTCAATTGGTATTCGGATCGTGTATTTGATAAGATCAAGATGATCTGTTAGGATACACACTTTTCCCGCCGTTCTATTGAATTGTCGCGAGCTACAATCTTCGTGAATAAGAATTTTTCCCCATAATTCTGCTATTGGTTTGAAGGGATTGGAGAACCATAGTTGTGCAGGAATACCAGAGATTGAAATCCATGTTACACGGTTTGGAACGCGGTGCTTGTTGGTCCATGGCATAAGTGATAAAAAGTGAGCTTTGAGGGTGTTGTTTGATAATGCTTTTTCGACAACTTCATGGTTGGGGAATTGGGTGAGGAGGTTCATGCCTCCTATGTATTTAATGCTAAAATCATTGAAGCCTTGGTCGATGATGATGTTGTGAGTGTTTGTTGCACTGTCAATGGTGTTGGGTTTAATCTTGAATAAGTATTTTACAGTTTCAGTACTTTAGTTAGTTAGTATTTAGTTAAATAAGATAGTTTGAATCGGTAAGATATGTGACCGAGTATAAGGGTTATTGAGGGTCATGTGCCAAGTTTTTAGGAGAGTCATGGGTAGCATTCTACTCCTAGTTGAAGTCCACATTTCCTGTATTGTAAGGCTATATATAGCCCCATACTTTGTTGTATAATGTAAGCAATTGATTTTTCACCTCCTGGATTTGTGGGATATGGTTTATGATTGAGGTTGTGGAATGGGTGTGATGGTGTTTTATGGTGGTGAGTGAAAGGTTGATGTGGTAGGGGTTTCCTTTGATGTCTTGCAATGTTGCACTTAATCTTTTGAGTGCCTATTTGAATCGTGTTGAGCATTCTTTCAAAGACAATGCGATCTTTTACTTCGGTAAATCTACAAAACCCAAATCTTTTCCCATCTTTGCTCCTTTTTCCAGCAATATAGACATCTTTTGCATGGCCATATTTGTTAAAGATATCTAGCATGATAGTGTGGTTCCAATTTTCTGGAAAATTCGTGAAGTAATAAGTTATTGTGTTGATTTGTTGATTGGTAAGATTGAAGTGGTGATTCTCCGTGATCGAGCGGCTCTTAAGTTTTTTGTTGTGTTTTCCGATGACCCAAGTCCAAACATCACCATCTTGATTGTCTCTCTCCTTTGACACTTGGGAGTAAAAGTCAACCATTGTATGCTAAATTTTCACTAGCACTTCAATCTCGATTCTCTTCCTCTTCTTTCTACAAAAACCCTAAATAAAATTCAACCAACTTGATTCATCAATTAAATGCATAAGACATTCAATGACTGTGGCTTTTACAAATGACTTGTTGTTTAACAAGTCATTGTAAAAAGCTATCAAAAAAACTGTCTCCAATGGGAAAAGCACACTCAAAAAACTTTTTGAAATTGTAAAAAGTCATTAGTTATTTTTTCCATTGGAGATGCTCTTAGTAGTATAGTTTACAAATATTATGGGTCCAAATTTCAAAGTGAAAGTAACACAGAATGTTTGCACTTTTTAAATGGGTTTCAAATTGATATCAAATTATTCTTTGTATGTATAAAAAAGCAAAACATAGTCAATTCAAGCCTAAAGAAATCTATGATCGAAGATGGTTTAAATAGAGATAAGCATAATTTAAAAAAGAGAGAATCACGTGTTTAAACCTCAAAAACTATGACAAGTGTCCCAATAATATAATTAGGCATTAGTATGCATATTAAGTAGGTCGATATATCAAAACTCTTTACCTATCGTCATATTGGCACGATTCTTCTATTTATTTTCGCCAGTCGTATAGTATGGGCACTATGTTATTAAGCTAAAAAGACTCTGAACCTTTTAAGAAAAAAAAATGAACAACTTTTAAGTTAGGGGTAGACATTGGTTGATTTGTGAATTTTTTCTTAAGACTAAAGCCAAACCGTAAAGTTCGGTTTTTGACAATAAGATCTAAAAATGTTAAAAGGTCAACATATCGATGGAGCTAAAACTTGATATTTTATCTTGTAATAAAATAACTGTAACCTAAAATCCCTATTCACATAATCACATTGCATGTTTGAAACAATGATGTAAAAGTTCTTTATTTTGTTTTTTTTTTCGTGTATTTAATTTAATTTTTTTCTGTTTCTACTTGTCATAATTCTCCAACTAAAGTCATATTTACCTACCACATACATAACAAGAAAAGAAAACTAGGTTGTGCAAACCATCATTGACTGAGCCACGAGAAGCCATAATTCTCCATTTCTTAGGCTATTAGCCATGATACACATACACCACAAAAATAAATGGCAAAGTTATGTAATTTCATATCCAACGTTAGACTAGCATCTAAGACTGTGCAGTGGTTGTTTTACACAAAGCGTGAAGACTCCCTTAGACGCGTCGTCCCTTGTTACACAAACCCATCACAACGCAGACTAAAACACAACTCAGTTGTCTCCATGACCATGTTGTGGAAGGAAAATACAGTTATTGAGTTTGTGCGAGTATATTGTCATTCAGTGAGGTAAGTTGGGAACTTTGGATAGTTAAAAACTGATGTTGCGCTGATGTTTGTGGTAGAGTAAAAAACTGATGTTGCGCCGAGTTGGCGGTGGTGAAGACAGTCACCACCACATCCGGTCCAAACCATTTAAAACTCTCAACTTAGGCTTGTAAGTAACAATGATTACATAAATCGAATTTAACAGCTGAAATTGGCGTGTCAATATTCGATAAATAATACTAAAAGAAAACAAAGGGTCATGCAAATCCATAACACCACCAACATATCCCCAACCAAAACTGGACAAATAGAAAAATGCCAGCAATTAATATAGGCATCACAACGCTGGACAACGAAAGGGTCCAAAAAATCTAGTTTTATACCCACTTTATATTCATTTTAATCTAAACTTCATTCCTTCACCGAAAGAGCCAAAAATACAAAGTTTGTGCTTAGTTGCCGCTTTTGCAAACCATAAGAAAGAAGAAACCGGTCAAAGGATCTGTATCATCTTCAGGGAGTACCACACCATGCTGCTTCTTTCATTGCCTTGTAAAGCGTGGGTTTATAGGCTCCTGTAGTCTATGACCGTCACCTCATCTTCTGGAGCATCTAGGTCTTGGTAGCTGCACGTATAAAATTCGACCACAGATTAGACCAGTACAAATGCAAATTTAGCATAGCTCTACCGTATAGCAGCCTAAGACCAACACAAATCGATTTAGCAGATATATAACACTGTATAGTTAGACCAAAACTTGCCTTCGTAAACGACGAGGATCCTGTCTAAATGACGGAGGTAAAGCAATCATTGGAGCAGGAGCAGTCATCTGAAGACGAGCTAGCACATTTCTACCAGCTCCTTCAAAAGGGGAAGGCCCGCCCTGATCTCGCATCATCCGCATTGCAACTTCAGGAGGAGCAGGGATAAACGGGCCCAATGGACTACAAATAATGATTGTAAGACGTTAAAACACAACCATTGAAAGGGAAACACTGAATAAATTGCACATATTGACCCATTTACTTGACTAAAATGGGTCAAATTAAACATCCGCTAAAATGGAAATTGGTCATAGCAGGTTCATAAGCCGCTCTAAGTCTTCTAATAATGAATACAACCTTAATTTTATTCAGAAATCAATACTATGGACAAGAAAGTGCCTGTGTCACCCAACCCGGCCTTATGTGTTTCAAACATACTAATAATGGCCTGTTTAACCCATCACCCAACCCACCCGACCTGCCCATTATTCTACCTCTAATGTATGCATCAGACAACTAAATAGAAAACAAGTAAGCTCACCCAGCACCAGGTACAGGCATCAATACTGGAGGTGGGGGAACGTCGGAAGGGAATTGAGCATGAACACCCTGCCCGCTAAAGGAATCAAACATCTGATCGTCATGACCACCATCATCATTGTTTGACTGGAACTCACTTGAGTCAGGATTCTCGCCCTTATCAAATCTATCACCACCATTGTTTCTGTCTCTGCGGAAATCTCGATCGTCTTTCAATCGATCACCAATACCCGGTCTCTGCCTCTGTGGTCTTTCCTTCTGTGAAAGATTGAAACATCTTATTTAATAATAAAACTTGGCAAGCATTGTGTTATCTAATGGTCCAAATGGAATGGAGAAGTTGACAAAAGATGGAAGCTATAGCTGCCTTTCATGGTGTGGTTTATTATGAGATGCTATTAAATAAATGATGTAAAAATAATTAGTGATTCTATGTTACCATTAAGAAGGTAGATTTACAATTAAGATGAAAGACATGAATGAATGTTTAGTTATTGCAGCACTCATCACCTAATTATGAATAAATAAACATGTTTTCTTTTTTCAGCAGATTGACATATACTCCAGCTTTTTGATAAAAAAATAAATTAGGAGCTTGCAATAAATTAACAATTATGACAAAAGAATCAATACAACAGAATATGAAACTATACCGGTAACGACTGCTGCATAATAGGTTTCCCACCAGGTGCATCTTCATCGCTGTAGATTTTGAACAAATTTATTATTGCCATTTACAGAAAGGCACATAAAGAAAAGAAAGGTGGTATAAAGATGCTCTTACTTCATATAGTTTTGGAAATACAGATCTTCACGGACTTTAGAAGTTACTTCCATCGAAAGTTCGGGGTGCTTCAGCTTTAAATGTTTGTGAACAAACTCAGCAGCATGAAAAAGCTTTGTGCAACCCTTTGCCCCACAACCATACTTCCATCCATACTTCTCATCCTGAATCTTACGCACATAGGGATCCAGTGACTCAGCTGCAGCAGCGTCGATCTTTTCCTTTGCGGTCATTATCTCCAATGGATCTAGACCCTTCAACCTATCCTGCCAATGTGAATCTAGTTTATCTTCCCACTCTACCCCACTAGTTTTGGCATCAGAACTTTTAGATTCCGCCCTAACATGCCTTACACCTTTTGCTTCACTCTTCTCAGTCATTCCATAATAATCCACACCATGAATGCGCCAAAGATAAGTAATGAGTGTATCGAGTAACTCAACACCCTCGAGACCCTTGACCGCATTTGACCCACGTATGATCACAACTGGGCCACTTGAGCTACTATGAGACTTTTCTCTGTGTGATCTATCATTATCAGCCCTAGATAGCATGTTATCGTCTATTCCCTTTTCAAGGTCAAGTTTCTTAACAAGTGCTTGTGCTTGTAAGACGTCGGTTTGAATCCGCCTATGTTCAGAACTAACTGGGTGAGCCTTGGGAGCACTTAAAAATTGATTTGATGAAATCTTTCCATGCCGTCTTTTTTTGCCAACCAAATCTGATTCATCTTCGGAGTTAGGAGTACTTGTCTGTCCTGACTTGTAAGAAGATGAAGCAGTAACACCAGGTCCCCTGATTTATGTAAAAGAGAAGTTAGTGATTTATTTGTGAAAGGGACAAATATACCCTGTGAAGGAGCTAATAGCATAGTACTTACAAGTCTAATGAATCATCCTCCAAGTCGAGCAAAAATTCCTTAGCCAGCTTTCGAGCAACTTCATTTCTCCTGAGAAGAGAACGTTCAGATATGAAATAATTAGATTAGAATATTGCAAGCAACTCATATAAAAACAAGATGCCAAGAGAGAATTAGCGGATAACTCATATTTGATTGTGATACAAACCTTTCAATAACAGAAAGCAAATTTGTGGGGTGATACTTATCTTTCAACCTACATACAAAAGCAAGCATCAGAAGGGAAAAACTTAAATGACATATAGTAAGAAAAAAGGGAGGGAGGATGCAAAAGATACCAATCTTCGCCTTTATGGGCATCAAAATAAGCCCGTTTCTGAGTTGATATATACTCTGACTTGTATTCTTGATACCTGCGGAATTGATAAAATTCAATAAGTAACGTTTTAAATAACAAAAAAGGCAAAACAAATTTTCAAAGCAAATACCCATAATATACCTGCGTTCAGCTTCGGATGGCAGAACGTCGTCTTCAAGCTCCTGAATAAACTGCTTATACGACATCAGCCCCTCTCTGTAATGTGAAAAAAATGATGAGTTAAAATTGTACGCACATAGTAACAACCCTCTTATTCTAGTCTACTTAAGAGGTTGTCTAGGTCAAAAAACAATGTAAGGAATCAGAAACACATCACTTCCGCGCCAGCAACAACCCGAGGAACACTATGTGATGTGGTAGTTTGATAAATGCTCACCTGCTCGTATTGGCATGACCATTATAACCGCCACGACCCGAATCCCAGTCTGCAAAAGCATATAGAAGCTGATAGAACTTGAAAAAACACGAGAAGTCCAAAATTTGCAAAGCGTACTATATAAATTGTTCCATAAGAAGTTCAACAAAAAGGCCACTACAATCTTGATTTACATTTAAAATCTGGGTTTACAGTTAAAATCTTGATTTGCAGTTAATGTATGTATAATACCCTTAATAAAATATACTTAATAATAACTATGTTAATAAAACGAATATTCTTGTTAGTATAAAATTAAAACTTGAGTTCTTATAAACTTCCTAAGTGACAGTAAAATGTGGCACAACATATTCTTTCATGGTCAAACAAAAATATGACATCCAGAATTTAAATATCAAAGCACTTGGTCAAAATAACTACCCGGTCAAGACTATTCTTCTCCAAATCCCGTTAGTTTCGACAATTTAGTTATCCATTTATTTATATGCATGTCAGTTACATTATTTTCTCAAATCACAAAAGCAAAATCTCACTCTTAAATCAAAATATCAATGCATACCTAGAAACCTTGAGAGTGCACAGAGAGTTGGTTCACGTGAGGTTTAATTGCTCATATTCTAGAATTATGGTTTATTAATTCACATTCGGTTAAGTTTCAGTCGGAGTTGCGGTGTGTGCTTGTGTTCAATTTCAGTTCGTATGTGGGATAAAGTTTTAGGTCGATATCTTGAGGGTTATAATTTGTGATTTGTACGTGTAACGGTTTGTGTACATTCTCGGTTTTGGGTTCATGACGAGGATTGCTAGAGTCGAGTTATTGTTCGAGTTCGAAATGGTGTTTGAGTCTGAGTTTCAACTCGTCATTGCTCCATGGAGGTAATCTCTAGATCCATACTATAAATCATGTTCATTGCCGATAGCATGCGTCTTAGAAACATAAACGATTATAAATAATGTTAAACGGTAACTTTTGCGTCCTGGAAACATGCCATACTAAACTGAATCCTAACTTTATTTAAAATCTAGTTAATCATGGTTATATAATCTGATATATAAGTTGTTTACATTGATACAGATCACCGCTAATGATAATGAATGGAATTGTCGTATTTTAAAATGAACTCGATATTTTATATAACCGTAGTCACATGAAGTTAACTAAACATAAATTTGATTGTATAAGCTGATATGGGACGAAGGAAGAAGATGTATGAGATTTTAATTTGTTTTAGTCATATTATATATAAACAATGACACCATGCATAAATGTCAATTTCCACAATACGTAACCATGCAAAATTTTAATAGTCAAATGAGTAAGTTAATTACTTTAATAACCAATGACCACAATTTATTTATCAAAGATAGATCAGTAAATGATACTTAGTTGCTACATCATTGTAGATTATTGGAAGTATCACTATTTTGTTCAATAGCGAGTGCCCATTTGAATTCCTTAAGGTACGGATATATCTACTCTCCCTTTAAGCTTTTATTATTTGTACGGATATTCTATCTTTCACTCACGATACATATTATTTGATCAGTCTTCGATTCTTTGGTCATTTGGTCGCTTTGTTGGCTCTTTTGTTTGCATTTCTTATCAAAATTCCTTAATCATGTGTTGCATATAAATATTAGTTTAAGAAATCTTGTTATATCAACATGCTAGAATCTAAATTTAAGTCGCCGTTGCTAATGAATCAAAAGTGCGGGTTTTGAATGTGTTGATTAACTCTGAAGTTTATAATTTATAAACGACATTCAAGAAAGATTCTAATGTCAATATTTTAAGACGTACACATGGTATTATAAATTGAAAGTAAGGAATATGAAGATGGTTAATGGAGTAAATAGATACCAGTTCGTATGTGATGGCTAATGAAGCAAATAGATATCAATTATAGTTATTAATATGTAATTCGTTAATTATTGTAGATCGAGTGCCATACAATTGAGTTTGGATTTTTGCTGTTAAGTATCGTGACTGCTTAAGGTACAGATACTCTATCCTTTCTTTGTAAGGATTCTCATGACTTTTGCTCCGTATCTATTTGCCTTGTTGAAATCCCTATTTATGTTCCCCATCCTATGATTCGATATTCGTTTGCTATCCTATTTGATAACTTCGTTAAGCCCTTTAAATTCATTTGATATAAGCTTCATTTGAAACGGCCATGATATAAGTTTATTCGTATGTTTGATCATGACCTTCTTTGGATATATATATTATGTTTGCTTCGATATGTTATATGAGCCCTTTCATTTGTTCTAATGCCTGAGCTATTAACTAGCCATGGAGGTACCATGGCCGCGTCATTGTGGCACCAATGGCGTGACACTATCTGTGGCGCTGTGATCAATCCACGGCGTCCTCATTTTTTTGTGTGTGCTCTTTATGCACTTGGCCATATATGATTTTATTCGATTTGTAAGGGGCGTATAGATGCATCCTAGGCTAATATGTGTAGGTTTTGGATATGATTTTGGTGCATGGCTTAGTGTGGTGCCAACACCCCATCGCACATTTATAGGGTACATATGATATACTTTTAATTGTAGGGTCTAAGCATGTGTCATGCTTTAGACATTTGTTTGAGCTCGGTGGGCATTTCTGTATGTTCTGTTGACTATATGTTTCGTTTCAACTCTTATGATATACGAAATCTCTGCTACCAGCTTATGGTGGCTCCATTTTGTTTACTTTACATATTGGATCTATCCGTTTGTTTATTTATCTGTTCATATCTGTTCACTGAGCTTTTTAGCTCAGCCGCATTTTTTTTCTCCGTGGCAGGTAATAAGAGGGAAGCTGGGTTATGAGTGAAGAGTGCTTAGGAGCTCTTAGTGGACCAGATGGATGATAGTTTCCCCATTTCATTTAAATTGCTCAAACTTTAGATTTTGGATTTTGTCTTTCGCTTAAACTCTGTATTGGATTTATTTTCATTTGAAGGTCATTATGTTCTAGACCTATTAATTCCTTTGTTTTGTTGAGGAGCTTTGTTGAACCATTTTTGTGAATAAAGTCTTCCGCTTGCGTTTGTTTTGATGCCATAAGTGTGACATTTGGCCCGTTCTCGGATGGGGTGTTACAGTATGTATGAAGCAGATGCATATCCGTCTTAAAGAGAAGTGCAATGTGAGGAGTAGGCAGAGCTTGCAAATAACTATCAGTGCAACGTGACTACCTGCTTTAAACTCGTGTGCTTGCCCATTGACTTACGAAAGAAATCACAGAGGTAAAGCATTACAAAAGGTTGAGCATTTAAAGCATGAAACCATATAAACTCCAATAACCTTATCCAAATCTCACTCAAAACCTTAAAAACATCTAAATCTCACTCAAAACATAAAATAAAAGATACTTTAGTACTATTACTCTTCATTCCAAAAGTCAGGATCCCATTAACTATCACTACCTAACCACTCGTATCATACCAAAATCAAAAACCCCATCCATTGTCCTAGTCTTTACCTAACTACGCCCCGCAAGAAGAAGGGAGTAAACATAGCAAGAATGTTTTAGCTATCAGATTTCTGATAAAATTACAGCGTGATGTAGCTCCTTCCTAAAATTACGACAATAAGGTTTTTTGTTGCCGATTAGTACAAAAAAGGAGAGATAGAATAGGGAAGTATATTTGATAATTTGACGATCATCAAAAACGATTGTAAAACAATAACAAATTCAATATGTTATTTCTAGTATTGTGTTTCGGAGCCAGATTACAACATTTTCTTGGATGTCTTGAGTACGAATTTTCTACCTGCAGCATCTGGACATGAGTGATTGACCAAAGTGCTGCTAGGCAATAATGATTTATGCAGAGTACTACTTATTGAGCCCATGATGCCCAAATGATAACAGAAGGTAGCAGATAGAATGGGAGACATCTGAGGGAAGCTAGCACCTATCTATTTCCCTAACTACACATCCCATGCGAGGTTTACCCTGTTGCTTAGGAAAGTGTTTTTTAGAAAGAAAGTTTATCTACTTTATACAGCAGTGCAATAGTCAGTATGTTTATTCGTCTATGCTCTAGCAAGTGTAATATAATGCCCACCAGAAAAGCAAATCTGATCAACCTCTAGTGACACTGCGCCAACAGAAAGATAACATGAGCTTTTGATGTATAATGAACCACAAGAGCATGTATAAAGCTTCTCTTGAGCAAAAACTATGACAGCATTATGAGAACCAAACAGGGGATCTTGAACAAAACAAGCAGCAAGCAGAGACAATAAACTTCAAATAGGCCTGTTTGCATACTGAAAATGGTATGCACTCTGTTCCAAGACAAAGCCAAACTAAGCGTAAAATTGATTGCATGGTAACAAGACTAAGAGACAACCTTGTCCTTATATGTTGGGTTAACATATTGCAGAAGACTATTACAAAAGAGCTCAAAAGCTACTAGTAGAGCTCGCCCACTCCACTCAAGTTTTAGGTTCACCCTGGCTAATGTTGGAACCATATGGGCTCCACATTTATTATTGTACCTCCCAGTTGCAAACTTCCACACACCACTAACCAATCTAATCTTTGCTCATATAAAGAACAAACTAATAGATTAAGTCTACAAACGGAACAAGCTAGTAACGGGTGAAACCAGCATATACTTCATTGTATTGGACCAAAGCTCTTCACCATTGATAATTACAAAAGGAAACCTAACCAATCTTGTTTATTTATAAATGTGATCTAAAGTAAATACGTTTTCATGACCCAAATAGTTTTAATTGTCAGCTATGAGCAAGGGCATCTACTGAGAAGCTGAGCTGGTGCTAACTATATAAGCAGATCAAAACTATGCATATAACTCAATGAAGTTAGTTGTATAAACTAAGCTAGTTGGTCCCTGAGAAAAGAGGAAAAATGTCAAACTTTGGACCATTCATTTAGCGGGTGAAGCCAGGCACCAACGGTAGAGATTTTAAGAACTTCGTTATATACTTTTTCATGTAAGCAGCACATATGAACAGAAACATAACTTCTACCAGATAGCGGCGAGTCTGTGCACACCTAACTTGCAAATGCAATTATGATAAATTTCTTACCCACAAGTCCCTTCACCACCTAATAAACTATTACCCTTTAATAGAACCAAACTTTAATAAAATATGTAAGCAGCTTTAAATGTCACCTCCTCATCACATGAGAACACATTCAGTCTATTGACAGCCGAATAACATGTAACAGTGGGTAACAGTTGAAAAATCATGATGGAAAGTTGGAAACATAGATGCTCTTGTGATGGATAAAAGACATGATGTTCTTACAACGCGCTGACCATCAAAAATTGGAGATAAGCATAACATCTATTCTAACAACATCAGCAGCAGTTGTTAAACAGGACGTCTAAGACTACTCTGAGCAGTAGAACGTAAGCCACAGCCCACAGTTACATAAAAATCAATTCTCTGAAGAACAGATAATGGACACTGCGCAACAGAACAATAAGAAAACAATAATAGAAGAATGTGTACATAAACAAAAGAACCAGCCTTAAGTGTATGGTAAATATCGTCCAATACCCTAAACAAGCCATTACAGAAAAGTGGAAAACCAAAAAGATACACTAACACACACTTCAAGAAGCTATATGGACACCAGAAGAAATATGAGAATTTAATGTGGCAAGGAGAATTGCAGAAAAAGACTCGCCATTCTGCATACAAATGAAGGATCTATTCGAGTCCCAGATTAACACTGAAGAGAAGGCACGCTAATAAACATTTATGTGTCCACCACATGCATAGTCAGTACACAGATATAGAGCATGTATCATCGTAAATTAATAAAAATTACAGAGGAATTTTATTCAGGCCAATTTGTTTACAATAATAGCTAAATGACAGAAGCCAAAAATTGACCAATATAGGCACAGTAGGCTTATGACCAATATAGGCACAGTAGGCTTATGTTTCTCACTTTCTTTCTCCTGAGTCTAGCTTCTCATGTTGGTTCCTTTCTAAGAGCTTATACCTAAAAGTTCAAAGTTTTGCTTCACTGAATGTACAGATACAAAGTGCACGCATTGATCATCGATATACCCAACTTGACATAGAGAACTCCTAAAAAAACACATTCACTTGATATCTTTCCAGCGATCTAAAACAAGAAATATCAGTGCCCAGATAGATAGTTGCTATTTAAAGCAAACTTATGTATTATTTTCACAGAATGTGCTAAAAGCCCTAAGAGTTCGCTGCCACATGTTGCAAAATCTTCATATTCTTGTCCTCCCAGAATCAAGTGCTTACAATATAGTACTAGTCAAGCAACATGTTTGACACCATCCTGATTTATTACTTTACAATCAAGTGCCAATTTACACTTTCCTCTTGTACTTAGGGCAAGTCATTCTCCAAAAAGTAAGGACTTGACCTAAGTAAACCATGCGTGTTTGGTCACCAAACGGGTGTGAATTAAAGGAACGCCACATATTAAGAGTAAGGACTGGAAGCTGTATTACCATAAAGCATGGTGGCACATAATTAATTAGTATATGAGAATTGCATCACAACGCATCAGCACACATGCAAAAGTGCACATAAATAATGCAAATAGGTGACTGGGAGGAAATAGATGTACACAGTTATTAATATCGAATGCTATGTAGAATGCAATGTGAACTGCTTCACGATATGTACCTCATAAGGGGTATCAAACACACTTGCTGGAATGACCATTTAACATCTAAATGTAAGAAATCTTGCTACTTAGGTTTAATTATCCACTGGTTTTAGATATTCTGCAAGTGGTTCGCAGTGTATAATATCAAAACTGCACTTCCACATATTAAAGGTAGGAGACAGACGTGATCCAAAAACAAACTCAATATCGGGCCATACACTTCGTCCCCCAGATTCTGAAAATTATCAGTACCTCCATTTACAACTTCTAGTCTCTCCTTCAATTAATACTCCACCCCTTCCAAATTATAGAAGCACTTTCCTATGCACTTAAGTGTGTTAGCAACAGGAAAGTGCTGATGTAATTTAGAACGGATGGAGTATATCATCTCACGAATCATTATTTAGAACTGAAATGACACTCTCACTCACAATTGAGTATTTAATTTGATGGAATGTCACTCACTCACTAACTCAGACTCACTCATGATCAAGTATTTTGAGCATATTGAATATCACTCACTTGCTCACTCACAAACAATAATAAGTTCGCTGATAAATCACTCATCCACAATCAAGCCGTGGGGGACCGAGCCAACGCGCACGGGTCCAGCGGGGGGTGTGGGAGGCCCCCAGACCCGGCGACGCCGAGTCTTTAATGCGGGGGGAATCCTCCGCTAGTTGAATATCACTCTCACTTGCTCACTCACAAACAATAATAAGTTCGCTGATAAATCACTCATCCACAAACGGCCGTGTCGTTTCAGAATCGCTTGCAAACTCCTTAATACGAATCAAACAAGCCGTAATTAAGAGATATGTAACAATGCCATAAGCTCAATCCTGGAAAAAATCAGTTCTAGCATAAACACAATCAAACATCACAAAACTTTGTTCACAAACACATCAGCAATAATCTATTTATAGTTTAAGTTCAACTAAATTAGATACAAACAAAAACAGGTCATCAAATACAAGCGTAAAACAATCAGCATTACCTAACTAAAACACTAACCCTACGCACATCAATCCAAACTACTAACAAACTAACTTCAGCATCACATACTATGCACAATTCCTACATTAAACATGAAGTACTAAACAAACAGCAAAAAACGGTTTACGGACAACAGACCTTCCATCACTAGCTTAACTAGCTTACAAAATTGGTTTACCCATATATAATACAAGCGTTAAACGATCAAAACCTAGACGCATCTATCCAGATCGACCTACGCGCATTTATCCAGAACAACTAACTAACTAAAGCATCATATAATATCAATAACTCCTACACTAGTACTAAATAGATTTTGAATATACATATAACATAAAACAATCATATGAACAGCGAAAAACAGTTTTACGTGCATTCATCAATCCACGCTAATAAATAAAAAGCGAAAAACAGTTTACGCATAACAAACCTTCTATCAGCAGGACCTCTGGGACTCCCGCGCCTATTATCATACCCGCCGTCATCTCTCCTAAACCTTTTCTGATACGGAGGCGACCTCCTATCATAACCTCCACCTCCACCTCTTCGATACGGAGGCGGAGATATCGAGCTACCTCCACGTCGTTTATACTCAACACGGTGATGTACTGGTGGTCCATTAGGTGGAGATCTATTGTTGTTGCGGTGATCGTAATAGTCTGAGCGACGGTTAGGTGGACGTTCGTCGTCGTTTCTTCGTTCGCGTGAGTTACGGTGACGTGGCGGTGGTGGTGACGGTGACTGTGGTGGTGAGCTAGGGTTTTCGGTTGCGGTGGTGGTGATGGTGGTTTCGTTGTCGGTCCGGTCGATTGTGTCGACCGGCATGGTGGTGATTACTTCGGTCATTGTCAAAATTTGAAACCCTAGAAACGGTGCGTGTGTGTGTGTGTTTTGGGTAGTATGTACTAGATGAAGTTGTTTTTTACATGAAGGGTCCTTTGGTTTTCAGGTTGTTCTCGAGTTTTAAACCGAAAAAAAAATTAAAAGAAAAGAAAGGTAAAGGAAATAAAATTTTAGTAAAAGTATTTGTGTTTTTGAGTTGAAGGAAAATAAAGAAAAAAAATTGATCCAATTACAATTAAACCCATGTTTGAGAGGTTTAAAGTTCAAAAAGCAAAGACGATTATGTCTTTTGACATGTAAAAGATTGCTTTACTTTCATTTCCTCTTATTTTTGGGAGGAAAGTTTTAGCTAAAAATTTTCTTTCCTTTCTTTTTGTTCATTTAAAAAAACACAAATTTATTTAGGTTTTCTTTCTTTTCTTTTATTTTCCTTTCAAAATTGAACTCGAGAACACAATGTTAGTTCTTGTGAACGAGAAGATAGTTTTGAATCCACTTGTGGCTAAAACCCATTTGACCCATTTGGTTGGGTGATATTTGAAGGTTCTTAGTGGTTTTGAAATTTAAATTCACCCTATAATCATGTTTGGTTCAAAAAGTAGGATGGTTTTATAATTCAAAATTAATTCTAAACACATCAAAAGGGGGCTTTTAAATACAGTGATGGAGAGAAAGTATATAAAACCATAACTTTAAAATGGTCAAAATAGACAAGATTGCCCTTATCATTCTCATAGCTCCTTCTTCCCATCTCATACACAAAACCATACTCCACCTCAAAACTCCATAAATTAAATCTTTCATTGTCCATTTCTTATTGTTAATTTCTATTCTATTGGTAAGATTTTTTTTTTTTGCCATCTTCAATTAACTTTTGGGTTTACAAATTAGAAATGGGTTATTGATTTTTTTTGCCAATCTTCAATTAACTTCTGTTAATTTCTATTATATTAGTCTTGAATTGTTTTGGATTTAAGAGCTATTATTATTGATTGATTAATTTCGTTTTTTAGGATTTTGTGGATCTTGTTTAATTTTGTGGTTCATGGATCTCGTTTTTTAGGGATCTTGTTTGATTTTGTGGATCTTGTTATTGATTGATTATTACTGGAGTTATAATGGTTCATGGATCTTGTTTGATTTTGTGTTTTATTACATTATAGTTAAAAAAAACCATCAGTCCATAATTAAAAAACAAACACACTTTTTGAAACAACAAGATACCATGAGGACAATTTTGTCATTTATTATTATTTACATTGCAATTTATTTTACACATATTTGGTGAACCAAACATGTTGCCTAATTTTAAATAGCAGTGTTTTAAACCCTTCAAGATTTTAAATACCCGAGAATTTAAAACCATGAATTTTAAATTTGTTAACCAAATGCACCCTAAAGTGATTCTAAATACACCAATAAAGTCAACTAAAATATTAGTAAGTTGATTATCTAATCATTATGTTTTTTACTTTTTTTCATTAAAAGCTACATAGAATCCCCTCAACCTTTGACTCATTTATTGTTTTTAGAGTAAACTACATCGTTCGTCCTTGTGGTTTGCGTTGACCAACGTCGCTCGTCCCTTGACCAAAAAAGTTGCATCGTCCGACCTTAAGTGTGAAACGTTTTCCGCAGTTAGTCCCTCACTTAACCCAGGCCCACAAACGAATGTTAAGTTCTTTAACCACAAGGGTATTTACGTCTTTTCACCCCCTATCTATAGCATTTAAGGATTATATCTGCCTAGTCATTTCACTCACGATCCCCTAAAAAGTTTTTATTTTTCTCTCACAATCCATTCATCTTCTTCCCCTAAATCTAACAGAAATCAAACCCTAGTTAACTGAAACTATTAACTTACTACGATGGTGGTGTCTCTGTACAACATAAGAGATAATGGTGTTCATGATCGTGATCCTTACAAGATGTACAATAAGTAATTTTTAATTTTTTTTTTGACAATGTTGTTTAGTGTAAACGGTTTTGAATCCTTATAATTGACTTTTAGTATGAATAATTGTAGAGTATTTGAAATAGTTTATTTGATGTTATGTGGCTTGAAACCCTATATTGATTCGTTTTTGTTAAATTTATTGCAGAACTGGAGTCTACTCTGTTTTCTATCAAGCTTCATTATGGTGGTGTTTTCACAAAAAGTCCAAACAGGAAATACATTAATGGTAACATTACCTTTGTTGATATGATAGATAGTGATGAATTTTCTGTCCATGAAATAGATTCTATGTTAGAAGACTTAGGACAAGATGGCCACAGGGTGATGTTTTACCATTTCTTGAAACCAGGTTGTGATTTAGACAATGGACTAGAACCTATAGCATGTGACAGAGATGTAGTCGTATTAGGTAATTATGTCACACAAGGTCTTAAACTAGTTGAAGTGTTTGTTGAGCATGAAAAGACCAACCCTGACATATACACACCCCCAAAGGCTAAAAGAATAGTAATAGAAGAATTAGATGCTGAACCAATAATTTCAAAGGCAGGGATTACACCAGTGGCTAGGAAAATAGTCTTGGATGTTACTAATAATCAAACTTGTGGAAAAGAGAAAGGGAAAAGTAGTGGGAAAGACTTAGAAGGGCAAAGTAGTGGGAAAGACTTAGAAGGGCAAAGTAGTGCAGTTGGTAATGATGGCTCTTATGAAGAATCACAAGATCCTAATTTTGACCCATTTGCTGACTTAGACCTAATCTTACCAACAATAGGGGATTGGGAAGGTAATACTAGTGAACATGTTGATTTAGGGGATGAAACAAATAATGTAGAAACAGAATGTAATGATGATGAAAGACATAGGGTGGAAGAAACACAGGGTGATGATGACAGACATGGTGAGGAACAAACAGGGGGTGATCATGAAATACATGATGAGGAAGAAAGAGAGGGTGATGATGAAAGTGATAGTCAAGATAGTGATTATATTGTTGACTCAGATAACAATGTGGATGATATAGATGTTGACATGGCTGATTTTGAGTACAATATTGATGAGGATGTAGAGTTTGGGGGATGTAGAGACAGAGAAGAAGTAGCAAATGTTGAAGAAGAAGATGCTGAGGAGCTTGAAGTGTTAGACAATGATTATTTTGAGAGTGCATCTGATACTGATGATGAAAATAGCAGATTTATGAAAAGGAAACAAGCACATGCTACTGAACAGGTTTACAAAACATATTTTTATGTGGGAAAAGAGTTTACAAGCAAAGAAGAGGTCAGGTCATACATTAAGGAGCATTCAATTGAGACTAGGAGGGAAATCAGAATGGAAAAGAATGATAATGAAAGAATTAGAGCCGTTTGCAGAGGTGTTATTCCCTCTCTTCCTTCATTTGAAGACACAACCTAGTGGACAAAGTCAGCCTTGTGGATCCAAAGTAAAATGGACCAAGGGAAAAATTGCTATGTCCAGAAGCCCATCTAAATTAGGGTTGACTAAGGAGAAACTTATTGTTGGGGGTAAACCTAATAGCAAGAAAAAAGTGGATGATAATAAATGTCCTTGGGTGGTGCTAGTATCCAAAATTAAAAACAAAGAAACATGGCAGGTGAAAACTTACAGATTTGTTCATAAATGTCTACAATCAAGAAAAAATTTGTATGCTACTTATCACTAGTATGCTAAAGATTTGGTTGAGCAGTTGAAAACAAATCCTACAATTCCAGTTAGAGCAGTTCAAGAGCAACTTCAACAAATACATGAGTTGAATGTTACACAGAGCAAGGCATTTAGAGCCAAACAAGCTGCTGAAACAAAATTAATGGGTGATTATGCACTTCAGTACAAGATGTTAAGGGACTATGTTTTGGAGTTACAAGAATCAAATGAAGCTACTAAGTACACAGTTGCAGAAGTTATGGATGGCTTATATCAGGTTAGTGGTCCATGGAATGATCAAGTAGTGGTTAATGTGGTTGCTAGGACTTGCACTTGTAGAATATGGGAATTGACTGGAATACCTTGCAAACATGTTGTTGCTACAAATTGGGTTATGTCACTTAACAATGAAGCTGGTATACCTGAGGAATGGGTGCATCCATGTTATAGGTAGACACTTGGAAGAAAGTGTATTCTTTTAAGATCAAACCCATTAGAGGTAGAATCTAGTGGCCAAAGTGCAATGTTCCAACCACACTCTTGCCACCAAAACATCAACCACAAGTGGGGAGACCACCCAAACAAAGGAAAAAATCAGCAGCTGAGAAGGATCTTTTGAAGATAGTAAAGAATGGTAAGCTGTCAAGGGAGCACAAGACTGTCACTTGCAACAAATGCCACACATAAGGACACAATTCAAGAAGTTGCACTGGACCTAGAGAGCCTAAGACAAATAAGAGGAAGGTCCCAAGTAAAGGTATGGATGACAGTGCTGCTGTTGGTGCTCAATCTAACAAAAAACATGTACTGAACTAGCAAGATCAGCACCAGCAACTGACAAAAGGAGAGGCACTTCTCAGTCAAAGAAAGCAACCATTGCTACAAGATCTTCAACAGCCAAAGACAAAGGGAAAGCACCAACAACTTCTGGTGGAGTAGCAAAGAAGACAACACCAATGACGAAGATTGTTAACTTAGGCTGATTTTAAGTATTTCTTTTAAGAACAATGTGTATGCACAATGACTTTTATGTGTGTCTTTCTGTGTTTGTGTCTGTTAAGAACAATGTGTGTTAAGAACAATGTCTGTTAAGTGTCTGCACATATCTATGTTAAGTGTCTGCACAATGTATCATTTTGTGGATGTTTATGGCATTAGTATGCCTAAAAACTTATCTTATGAATGGTATGTTGTTTTCCTTTACACTAATTGACCTTAACATCTATCTAGGTCACACTCTTATTTTAACATAACATAAACTAAAAATAAAACCCATGACACAATAAGATACTTCTTCAATCTTGATCTTTCTTGTTCAACATCTTGTAGTCGTGCTTGATGGTTGTTCAATGACCTTAATAAACCAGGGATAATCATTGTTGAACGAGGACACATTTGGGGGTCTACCCAATCAACAAATCTGTTACACTCATGTATAATCAACAACAAATACCTAATTAAAACATGTTTAATTATACATAAACCCTAAAATGAAACATAAACCCTAAAATTCATACCATTAGGGGACAACCATAAAACCTTCGCCCCGGATTGTGATTTGTCCATGATGTCTTGATGACTGCAATTGCTCCACAAATACATCTAACCGCCATTTTCTTGATTTGACTATGAGTGGTGGTGGAAGTGGTGGTTGCAATTGGGGGTGTTTCTTAAAGTCTGGTTAAGTGAGGTAGGGCACTTATATATAGAGAGGGAAAGGGGGGAAAAGGGTTAAGAAAGAAGCGGGAAGAAAAGAAGGGGGTGAAAAGACGTAAATACCCTTGTGGTTAAAGAACTTAACATTCGTTTGTGGCCTGGGTTAAGTGAGGGACTAACTACGGAAAACGTTTCACACTTAAGGTCGGACGGTGCAACTTTTTTGGTCAATGAACGAGCGACGTTGGTCAACGCAAACCACAAGGACGAACGGTGTAGTTTACTCTTGTTTTTATTTGTCTATCTATTATTCGTTTTGTTATTATGAGATAATCATTGTTCATTATTATAATTATTATTTTTCTTTTTTACTTGTCTATCTATTATTATAGTTATTTTTTACTTTTTTCATATAATAAGTAAAATATATTATAATTTTTATTGAGAATAAATAACTAGAAATAAAATATAAAGAACATTACATAATTATTTTGTTAGGTTAATGGTTTCGGGAATACGATAATAATATTTACGAAACATATTTTGACGACTAAAATATGTGTCTTCCCATCCGGATGCATTTTCACTTTTATACATATTCCAAAGTGGATGAGTTACCATTAACATGAGCAATCACTATTGTTTCAGGTGGTTCTGATTGTGGTGGACTCGACTAAAGCGGAAAACTCGTAGTACATCCTCCGACATTTCCTCCATGAGTTAAACTTATAACAACTCTTCTATATGCCAAGGCAATAACCAAACCAGTGTTTGGAATTTCCATATATTTTCCAGCTTTTTTATGGTCTCATTATTTTTTTATAACATGTAGTTCCAAATATATACTTGTATTTTTGTCGATTAAAATCTAACTTCGACACCAAATCAGACCGAATACGAGGCCACTGATCTTGAGGGAGACCGAGAGCGACGACGACAAATCGAAATCCGCAATTTTCGTCATTATGACATCTTGTAACTCTGTAACATAAGGATGGAAAATATGTGGAAGTTGCTTCAAAAATCTTTCTGGAATGCGTGTTACCGTATGTGAACCATGTTTCGCGGACGATTGACTCATAAGTGAACTATGTCTTGGAGGTTCTTTGTTTAAATCGAGCAATACGTCGCGTGCGCGTGTTTCATGGTTCGAGCATGAACTATGTCTTGGTGGATCCTCGTTAAGGTCTATCCCGAAAAGCTTGGTTGAATAACTACTTTTACTTGGATCTTGAATTTCCGGATCAACACATTTCTTTTTTTTTCAAGCTTGGTCGTCCATGTGTATTTTTTTAACCGTGGGTTCTTTAATTAGAATTGCACTTGAATTGCTTATACAACCTAACTTTCTTAAGAAACTCCTTTCTCCTACCTTGGTCTGCTTGTTGAAATTTTTGTTAAAAATGTGTAGTTCATCTTCGCATTGAATATCTTCATGTTCTAAAGGCTTTGACCATGAAACATCTAATGTCCTCCAAAAGATATCAATCAACTCCAAAGGAATACACTCACCTACAATAAAACAAAAATAATTATTTTTATTTAAAAAAAACAAAAACCTTAAATATTTAATAAAAAACAATAGTTATATATGTTGGCTTGAATTTAAATACGTTAAAAGTACGTAGGCACATGGTAACCCACAACGTCTACGAAGATGACAACCACACAATGAGTAATCGAACCCAGGAGCATTCAATCGATGAAGTTCTCCTAAAATCATATCAAGAGCTTGATTTGAAACAAAACCCCATAATAAGTTGAAGGGCCATGCTAAATAAACCCAATTAGTCCACTAACTAAACACTAATAGTTATGCAATCATTGTATTTTTCATCTTTTTATACAAATTATCACAATCCAAATAAACATTTAAAAACTCAAGGCAAAATCTCTCTTTTCCGTAGTCTTTTCTTTCTTCTCACCAAAAAAACCCACAACTTCTTTTTCGCCACCACTCCACCGGAGAAAACCGCCACCACCGAACTGCCGCAGCCTCCAACCGACTCCACCAAATCGTCGTTGCCCTCCCCAGATCTAGAAACAACCCTCTCTTATATATGATATTAAAAGTTTTCATTTTTGTCCCAAATCTGGATATATATATTTTTTCCTTTATGTGGTTAATGTTGTAAATTTTGGGGGTTAAAAAGATATGAAGTAGATGTACGCACCGGAAAATGAAAAAAAAACATCAAAGAACAATAAAAAGTACAAAGAACTGCATAAAAATACCATCAAAGCCGAACTATGGTAGCAGCTAGAGTAGGCACTTGATTTGTGAAGATAAGCTTAAGCAAATAAAGATAATATATAGCACCAACCTATACAATAATATCAATGTTCATCTTTTTGCATATATGACGTTGAGACCTTAGGAAACTAATTGTAGCATAGTATATGGTGTCCTAAAAAAATACAAGAATATAAAATCTTAAATCTTGATTTTCAATAATAAAATAATGGGCAAAAAATGTGTTTGTAACTTGAAGGAGATGGTCTGAAGTTTAGCATATATGATTTAGCAGTGGATGGTGCTGGTTTAGGTTAATAGTTGGTGGTGATATTAGATGAAAGAGAAATTTGTTTGTGTGAGAGAGAAAATTACGATATTTGTGTTGGTGGCAGTAACTCTTTTTAGTTTTTTTCAAAAAAGAAAATAATTTTTTGTGTTTTCTATGCACTATTTTGACTTATGCGAAAAACGAAAATATGAAAAAGGGTATCATTAGTGGTTTTAGTGTATGAATAGTAGGACCCTAAGTTGAAACATGATATGTTATATTGATGATAGCGATACATTCTACTTCTTTCAAAGCTTTCGTTGATTGTTGTAACTTGAGACCGCACGATGTCATTAATACATCCCAAACATTGATCTAGGCCGCATGACTTAGATTTCATGTACTTTTTAAAATTAGCGTGTTGGCTCTCAACTATGTTGGTTGTGCGATTCTTAAAGCTAAAAGTAACATCAGCCCATGCAAACACAAACTTTTTTTTATGATTGTTTAACCATTCTTCGGTCACATAACTTTAAACACAAATGTTTAAAAGAATAATAAGGTGATGTGGACAAAAATATAAAATAAATAATATAGAAAAATATAATATTAAATGTGAAATATATAAAAAAGTACGTGGATATTTTTCGAGTACTAATTGAAGTTGCTCGTAGTTCTATAAGTACGACATCCACGTTGGAGAATCTTGTAGTAAATTCCATCCCGATATAAATGAGTCCCAATCTCGTTTCTTCTGGATTGTTTGCCTATAATACTTCAAAATATTTTAGCTAATGTGTCATCTACAAACCAACCGAGTAGCATTTGGAAACACTTTTTTCATATGCTTTCAAAAAAGCCAATTATATATCCGTGATTATAACACGTGGATGCATGCACTCATCAAGTGTCAGCTTTAAGCGTTGTAACACTCACTTAAAGTTTTCCGTCTTTTATTCGCTTATAAAGGCAAAAGCTATGCAAAATGTCTTGTGTGTTGAAGTTACTCCAACTATCTCTACAAAAGGCATATTATACTTGTTTGTCTTATATGTAGCGTCTATCGTCACCACGTGTGGGAATGCTCACCATATATTGAAAGACGTAGGGTGAATAAAAAATAAAGCTTCTAGTTCATGCGTAACATCATTTGTAGAAAAACCATGATCATAACCATTAGAATGTAACATGGACAAAAGAACTTGCATTAAAATTTTCATAATTACTTTTTTTTATTGAGAAGAAAAAACCAAATTATCTAAAATAGAATATAAAAAGAAGTTTTTTTCAACTCTCTCGGCCTTGCGAATTTTATATTGTGCATTATATATATCTTTGATTGCTGACACATTATCCTTATTTTGCGCCTTTATTATTGACAATATGTCACGTGGCTTCATATTTTTTTGTCAAATCTTCAACCAATTGATATTCATCTTTAGACAATCGCCTCGCATATGGGTGCCCCTCCATATGCTGCGCATGAGGATGATTATGTGTATCACATAACACACTCATTAACCAACCACCATATATTAATGAATACATTCCTACCAATTAGAATGGACAATTAATCTTTTTGGTAGCAGAGTTTTTACATGTTTCCGACACTTTAAATTCATCACCGCGATCACACATAAGTGTGAGTTCATAGAAAAAACCACCTTCGTATGTATATGATCTTTTAGTTACAATTACGTAACCAAGAGAGTGCCTTGTCTTGTACCTAATTTTTTAAGTCTTCACGAGACTTAAACACCTAAAATTAAATTTGTCTTTGTTAATGTCCACTTGTAATATATTTAAGAAAATAAAAGTATATGGAAATTTATAATTAAAGAAAATTAAAATACTTAATTGTTTTACCTGATTAGTGAAAAATGTTGACGTCGGTTATAGAAAATTCAGCACCATGTAAGTTGTTTTCCGGAATGAATGACACTTTTATATGTCAAACGAAAACGAGATTCCTGCAATAAAACAAAGAATAATTATATAAAAACAGATATAATAAAATGATATGTTTATATTAGCAAATAAACTAAAATAAACATAAAAAGAAGCATAAAAGCCCATTTGCCCTTTCAAAACCTTATCCCCTCTCACACATTTGCAGCCACAATATATGTCTCTTACCACCAACCGCCGTCATCAACCATAAACACCATACTCCCGTTTTCCCAGCCAGCAAACGCCGCCTAACCCGCCATCCAATACCATCACTAACTACAGCCAAATCGACAACCACATCCAAATCAAACAACAAGGCTGTTTGGATTGAACGGCGTGTCCAACAAGGCTATATGGACAGCTAGAATGTTTAGTTTTTCGAACTGCTTGTTTGAGTTGATCAAAAGGATAAATCGGGTAGTATGAATGGTACTTTTAAACCAGGGAAACAAATCGAAACAGAGGCGGGAAAGTGGTTTATGGAGTTATTGGATAAGCATTTGGAAAATGGTATGAAAACTCTAAATTGGATGCTAAAAAGGTTCCTCATTCATTTTGGATGAAGGTTTTGAATTGGTTAGAAGTTAACCAATGTGTAATGTTAGAAAAATCACATGTATCTAAACTGTTTATGTTCGAACTGGATGGACATGTGTGTTGGAACGGAAGATTTATGTTGTTACCGAATATTTGACTGTTGGATATGTATTCACGGGGTGTTTGTTTTGGCTTATAACCTAAAGTCCTCCTATGTTATCTACTATGTATTTACGAGTACTACTTATAACCTAAGCAAAAGAAAATGTATGCTTAAAAGGAAAAAATTACATGTTTCATCCCTGTGGTTTACCCAGAACTCATGTTTCGTCCCTATTCGATTTTAATTACACTGATGGTCCCTATTTTATCAAACATATTTCACTGATAGCCCCTATTCTGGAAAATAGGGACTATCCGTGTAACAAGTTTCAAACAAATTAGTTACACAGTTGGTCCTTATTTTCCCAATTGGTCCTTATTTTTGGAAAATAGGGACCATCAGTGCAATTAGTTTGAAAATTAAGGACCATCAGTGTAATTAAAGTCAAATAGGGACGAAACATGATTTCTGGGTAAAACCACATGGACGAAACTTGTAATTTTTTTGCTTAAAAATAATAGCAGTAGTCTTGTTAAAAAAACAATAATGGATAAATCAATATATAATACAAATTGGTACCCCTAAAAACATATCAATTTTGTCCAAGATAAAGATGTCACTGTGAGCGTGATTCTTGAAAAGTTTACCACTCTAGCAGTAAGGTGTTGAACAAGAAAAAATACAGTATGTACATACTTCTATGAAATGGATCATTTACGTTAATCATTAAGTATGCATGTCTCTTCAAGGAGTTAAACTTCAAGTAAGATATGAAAAGGTTAAAACATGATAGGCTTATTACATAAAGAAAATGAAAAAACTTAGTAGTAAACATATGAATATAGAATATAATACTAGTTACTTACCTTGTAATGTTGAATAATCTATTGCTAGAGAATGTTTGTAAAACTGATATCTATATTAGTAAAAGTTAAATGTATTTGAATCAAAATTATCCTATTTATATACTCCCTTCGTCTCAAAATTAGTGTTCACAGACAAGAAATACACAGTTTAAGAAAAATGCATTTTTAGTATGGGCAATATAGTAAAGTTAAAAAATAGTAAAGTTAAAAAATGGTAAAAGTTAAATGTATTTCAATTTTTATTATGGGCAATATAGTAAAGTTAAAAAATTACAACTAGTATTTTTAGTAGTGAACAATAATTTTGGGACGTACGAAAAATGAAAGATAGACAATAATTTTGCGACGGCGGTAGTACATGATTATATCTTGTTTTAAGTGTAATTTAGTTGGAATTTATTATTAGTTAATTAGGAAAGTTGTTAATTGAGATTGTAAACTTCAAAATCAAAAATAAAAGTTTGTCGCAAAAAAATATTACGAATTCCAAGTGAAATTAAATCTATATGTTGACAAAGTGAAATTTAAAGTTTCTAACAAAAAGATATTGCGAATTCCAATGGATAAGACTTTTTGACCAAGTGAATACTTGGTGAGTTTAGTAGTACCTTAATATAATCAAGAGATTTCCAATCAACTTTGAATATGTTTATTTCTTTTGAAAGCGCATGGAATAATTTTGTTAACCGGGCCATCAATAATTTGTCTATTTTTTATATGAGAAATTGAAGATTGTAAGAAACTTAAGTGACTTTACTGTAAATACAATTAGTTAGGGGCTATAATGTAATGTAATTAGTCAAAGTAATGTAATTAGTCAAAGTAATTAGTTAATGTAATTAGTCAAAGTAATGTAATTAGTCAAAGTTTGACTAACTCTTGTATGACCAACTCAGAGTTTGACCAACTCAGAGTTTGACCAACTCTTGTATAAATACGGCAATAAGCCTCACTTGTTAAATGTGAAATATACTGTTTCACCCTTAAATTTTGATTTTATTCATATGGTATCAGAGCACACAATGCTCAATTTTAGGTTAGTTTGCCCTAAATACTCTTAATTCATTGTTCTTTAACATCAATAGATCGTTTCTGTCAGTTTTTTTATTAGTATCATTAAACTGATTTGGTGTTAGAACGAATTGAGTATAGGTTTTATTCAATCAAAATGAGGTATGCCCTAAATACTCTTAATTCATTGTTCTTTAACATCAATAGATCGTTTCTATCAGTTTTTTATTAGTATCATTAAACTGATTTGGTGTTAGAACGAATTGAGTATGTGTTTTATTCAATCAAAACATGATTATTCTTTGTTTATCAAGAATATATCGGGACATACCCGAAGAAAGCTTCTATTTTGAAGCTAGCAGGTGAAGGAGGCTATTTTAATAGTTCAGAGTCGTCATGTTCTTGAGGATTTCACCCTTTCCTTATATAGTCTATAATTACTCTGCTGTTGCAACTGATGTTAAGTTTGTTCCTTACTTGATGAGAACAACCGTGGGAATGTTGCCTGTGATCTTCGTTACAGGTATAATGATCCAAACATTAACAGATGCGTCAAATGATCATCAGTCACTTTTAGCTCCTCGTATACTATGACTAAAGCCTTAAATAAGGTTCAACATTCTACTTTAGCTTCCAAGTTGGGTCTCAGAGATCCTCCACCTTAAAGGGGGGGTGAAGATTATAAGAAACTCAAGGGACTTTACTATTAATACAGTTAGTTAGGCGCTAGAATGTAATGTAATTAGTCAAAGTAATTAGTTAAAGTAATTGGTTAAAGTAATGTAATTAGTCAAAGTAATAAGTTAATGTAATTGGTCAAAGTAATGTAATTAGTCAAAGTTTGACTAACTCTTGTATGACTAACTCAGAATTTGACCAACTATTGTATAAATTCAGCAATAAGCCTCACTTGTTAAATGTGAAATATACGGTTTCACCACTAAATTTTGATTCTGATGAGGTGTCATTTTATACACTTTTTCAGGGCCATTTAACCTCCTAAATATGCAAATATCTCTAAAATACGTGCTTAATCGTTTCTTTTTGTGTTTTTAGCACTTGGATGACATTTGGAGGAAGTACATGCGACTTGGACTCAATTTGGGAAGAAACGGAACGAGATTGCAACTTTACACGGAGAGGCTTAAAAATTGCATACAGTGCGTGAAGACGGCGTCAGGATTTCTAGTGACGCCGTCAGGATGTGCAAGCGATGACGTCAGGATAGTGACAGAGTCAAAACTTAACCGACTTAAAGAAGCCCTAAAAAGATTCGACGGGGCGACGATGTCGCAAGTTATAAGTGGCGTCATCGTGAATGTTTTTCTATATATACAAACTCGATTTTAGGGTTTTAAAGTATGGAACTTGTGGGATTCATAAGTCATACTTAGGTTACGAATATTGTCAGGTTTTGGGTCGATTTTAGGGTTCTTAAACCCTCTTGTATCAACCCCAACTCTATGTTTTAGTCAATTGAAGTTCTTTTATCTTTTAATCTTTCAATATGTCTTATTGTTTGGTTAATTGTTGTTTTTTGCTTTCTTATAACATGCTAGGCTAAATTAATTAGTGTTTGCTTATGATTGCATGAAACTTAGCTTGTAAATCCTTATTCTATTGCTTCTTGTTGATGTGTGTGCGCGTTAGGCTCTAAAAAACTAGCTTCTTAATTGTTTGCGAAGACGTCTAGGAAAACGTAATTGTGTAAAAAGGATACCATCGCAATAGTCTTCATACTACCTTGCCCTAATATGGTTGATCACCTTTTAAGTGTTTTAATGCATGTAATATACTCTTAGGGGCCTTGTAATAGTCTTTATATTGCCTTACTTATGCGTTGCCTTAACGGAATATTACATAGACGGCGGGTTTGTGTAATTCGTTCACAACTTAAGAAATACTTACACATTACATGACAAGTGTGACAAAGCAATATGATTAGGAGGATCAAACTAAGGAGTAATGCATTATTAAGTGAACACGTTTGTTTACCTATACGAGTTTCCACATTAGTTTAGATTTAATTTAGTTTAATTAGTTTAAAACCAAACCCCCTTTCAAAACCGAGATTTTTACCTGCTTTAAAAAATTATAAAAAAACACAAAAATAATTTTCTCTCAACCCTTAGACCTTAGTTACATTTAGTACGGGTCTTCACACGCTATTTCCCAGAGAACAATAACAATCCACAAGTCTTGCCTATACTACACTACAACGGTTAGGTACACTGCCTAGGAAGTTGTAAAACTTTGGTGTTTACAACCCCCACATCAGATTCGGCTCATGTGGTATCAGAGCACACAATGCTTAATTTTAGGTTAGTTTGCCCTAAATACTCTTAATTCATTGTTCATTAACATCAATAGATCGTTTCTATCAGTTTTTTTATTAGTATCATTAAACTGATTTGGTGTTAGAACGAACTGAGTATGGGTTTTATTCAATCAAAATGAGGTTTGCCCTAAATACTCTTAATTCATTGTTCTTTAACATCAATAGAGCATTTCTATCAGTTTTTTTATTAGTATCATTAAACTGATTTGGTGTTAGAACAAATTGAGTATGGGTTTTATTCAATCAAAACATGATTATTCTTTGTTTATCAAGAATACATCAGGACATACCCGAAGAAAGCTTCTATTTTGATGCTAGCAGGTGAAAGAAGCTGTTTTAATAGTTCAGAGTTGTCATGTTCTTGAGGATTTCAACCTTTCCTTATATAGTCTATAATTACTTTGCTGTTACAACTGATGTTAAGTTTGTTTCTTACTTGTTGATAACAATCGTGGGAATCGTGCTTGAGACCTTCGTTGCTATTTACACGAGTATAATGATCTGAACATTAGCAGACGCGTCAAATGATCATCAAGTCACTTTCAGCTCCTTAGATATTATGACTAAAGCCTTAAATAAGGTTCAACATTCTACTTTAGCTTCCAAGTTAAATGTCAGAGATCCTCCACCTTGAGGGGGTGAAGATTATAAGAAACTCAAGGGACTTTACTGTAAATACAATTAGTTAGGGGCTAGAATGTAATGTAATTAGTCAAAGTAATGTAATTAGACAAAGTAATTAGTTAATGTAATTGGTCAAAGTAATGTAATTAGTCAAAGTTTGACCAACTCAGAGTTTGACCAACTCTTGTGTAAATACGGCAATAAGCCTCATTTGTTAAATGTGAAATATACGATTTCACCCCTAAATTTTAATTCCGCTCATAGAAATGCTATGTCCATAAAATCTTTACAAAAAAATTCCACACAATGATGTGGCAACATCATTTGTCCAATCAAAACAATTGTGAAAAACTAAGGACTTTATTTGATTCGTCAAATAATGTTGTCACATCATTGTGTGTAAACTTTTTTGTAAAGATTTTATAGACATAACATTTCTCTTTTTATATACAGCCGAGTTAATAACTTTAGTTAGCATATTAATGAGTGTTTACCAAATTTTATATTGGTAACCAGTCTTAATCTTCAATACATATGATGGAGCTAACTATTTTTCTTAAAAGTGGAAAACTTAATCTGTATATGAAAACTATTCAAAGCCTTAATTTACTACGAAAACTAATTCAAGTGAATACACGGCTGAACAACAGTATCTTAAAAAAGTCTTCAATGCAATGGGAAACTTTTTTCAATGTAATACATTCAATGATTTGAAAAGTTAAGTTGAAATTTATGAAAATATATATGGCAAAGGTCTTTTCCATAATGTGTTAATTCATTTCATTGCCTTATCGTGTACTCTTGGGGGATGTTTGGTACGATGGAATGAAAAAAGGGGAAACCAAATGAGAATCACTTATTTCGTTTGGTTGGAACAAAGAATGGAAACAAAGAGATTGAAAGTGGAATCATGTCCATTCTTCTAAAAATGTAAAGAATGTTGAGAATAAAAAAAACATAGAGCATATTCACACCCTTTTTCCTTCAACCAAAGTGTAAAAGCCAATATATATAAATGCAATCCACGTGACTTGCACATTTTTTAATTTAAACCCAATCACACCATGAAACCCGAAGTTATCTCTCACGATTTGCAAGATTTTGAACATGAACAATTCAATAAAATTCCTTGCGTTATTATTCATTTTACATTTTGCTCAAACTGTTTTTTTCAATCGAAAAAATACTTATTATTATAATCTTCTTAGGAATTCATCAAATGTGTAGGGATAAGTGGTAATCGGTTAATTTTTTGGTTACATATTATCAGGTTCACAAAGATTTTATTGGGTTTTGTTATGAATTGCAAGTTAGCGTGTTGATTTTAATCACTTTATATAATTTTGTAAAGACTTGAAGATTACCAGAATCTTGTTAGATGTTTAAAATGATGATTTTTGAAAATTAATTTCATTTATATTCAAAAAAATAACAGAACCAAATAAGAGAATGCCCATGTTTCAAATTCATTCTCCATTTATACCAAACAATGGAACCATTTTTCTTTCTATAGCCTCATTCACTTTCTTCACGTTTCCATTCTTTGTAAAATTCCATTCTCGAGGATTCCATCGTACCAAACGTGCCTTAGCTACATCCTTTATCTTCCACTATTCACACACACCCATACAAAGAAAATCCTTTTTTCTCTAATATGTCATCTCACACACTCTCGCTCGGCTCTACTTTTTCTCATGTTTCGTTGTTGCTTGTTGCTTCGATGCCACCATTCAAGGTGTGTGACGATGGTGATGGGTGTGTGACGATGGTGAGCTAAAGTAGTTAGTGGTGTGTGACGAGTGATGATAATGGACCTCATGAGATTCTTAATATTTGTTAAATCTTTGATCTTTATCAAGATCTTTGACCAAAGTTTTTATGAGTTAGATCTAAAATATATTTGCCATTATTTAAGGTTCAGCTATCTCAGTGATGAAGATTCGGTCTTTTGAGGTCAGTTTGTACCAAAAGGTTGATAGCTTTTTCATTGTTTTAGAAAAATATTGATGATATTTGAAAAGTTTATGGTCACTTTGTGGTAGATCTAAAAGCTTTGTGGCTACTTTTTCATGAACCATTTTTTTGGGATGAATGTTTAGTCCAAAGATGTTTGAGGCCAGTGGTATATAATTTCACTCTCTACCAACACTTTATCTTCATGCATCTAAAATGTTTTGTTATATGTGTTTTCAGGAATTTTGTGGTTACAATGGTAGTAGATTCACCATTCAAGACGACCAATTATCTTCTTCTTTTTTAATATAGTCTTGTGTTTAATGTATCAAAAGTAAAAACTGTGAGGTACTTGATTTATTTCGGTTTAGGTATCGAGACTTTGCATATGCATAGCAGTGATAATGACATGCGATGTGTTTTTTACTGTGCATTGAAGTTGGATATCAAGAATATTAAAGTAGAAATGATGATAAATTAATAGTGTTTTGCATCTCTACTTTATAAACTGTCGTTGAGGAACACTTTGTAAGCTTTGTATATCACATTTTTCACACAGATGTTACCATTTCTAAGTTCAAGTAAATTATTAGTTTTTGTTGAGTTAGAAAAATTAGACATGTGAGTAATTTTTAAAGGATTAATTTCATATATCTCTCTACTTTCATGATTAATTTCCTATATACGCAAAGTTCAAGTATTGAATACATAATGTACAATGTTTTTAATGCATGTTTGAGTATACATGAAATTTCCAACTAAAAAGAAGAGAGATATGAAATTTCCCTATTTTTAAAGCACATGAACTCACAATCATGATGAATAGTTTTAAAAATCAAGTCGCATGACTTGTAAACGAGGAAGATGTACATATTTTGTTTTTTAAATTTGATTGTTAAAGTGAAAATGAAAAACAACTATAAAAGTACTTTCATAAAATTATAATCACACTCAATCACCGATAAGAGAGACAAAACAATTGATACTCGCCGAACCACCAACGACTATTAGATTCAGATACTCCCGCACCAAATTTGTTTGTGGCAACTTATTTCTTAAATTATTTTATCGCATGTTACAACCTTTTACAATTATATTTTGATATATTCATGTTTTATGTTTAAATGTTACACGAAACACTTACCACAATATCCCAACTATAGTTGTTTGCCATTAGAAAATCATGTTGCTATGCACGGGTACTTGTCTAGTAAGACTAATAGGTTGAAAATCTTTAATGGTAAGAGGGTCATGAATTTATAGGATGAGAGTGTTAAAAGAGGAGTTGCAACCTTTTGAACGGACCCTTCTAATTAGGATGAGCATATAGACCCGAATCCCAGTACCGTACCGAAACGCTACCGACACCGGGTGCATGGTACGGGATCGATACCATGAGTCGAGCAAAAACAATTTAGGGAACACTAACACGATACCGGTACCAAAGCGGGATAGTACCAAAAAAAATACCTGAAATTTAAGTAGTCATGTTTTTTAATTAAACTACTTATCCAAACACCCATTGGGCCTATTACATGCAAAACAAAGTCCCTTTTTTGAAAACAAAGGTGATAGATTATGAATTCCCTTGCTTTGTTTGCATAATTAAAACATTAGCAATGCTATTATTGCTACTGTAACATGAAATTGCTTTGCTTTAAATCTATTATAGCTATTGCAGCATGAAATCGCTTTGCATAAAATCAATCTATTATAGCTACTATAGCATGAAATCACTTTGTGATTGCATATTTAAAACGTTTGTATATTAGCTACATTTGTACAATAGCTAATTCTAAACATAATTCTTAACAAATCAGTTTGCTTGCATAATAAAACATATTTATTCTAGAACTTTATTCGACAAAAGCATTTGTACATTAACTACAATTCTAAACATAAACTCATTTGTTGTATTTGTTAAGTTATTAGCTAGCTTTTTTGTCGTATGTGTAGATATAAAGCTTTCATTTGTCTGTACTGTTTAATTAAAAAATATGGTATTAGGCAAGAAAAACACTAACAAGAAAAAACACGGGAGTTAGCACTACATTAGATTTTTTCTTTTGTTAACAATGGTTTTTAAGTTTCTTACTTTTTGAGAAACGGTTCATATGATTTTATGTAAATTCACAATTTCTATTTTAATTCTCTTACAATTAGGAGTAGTTATTAGCTTAATCAAACCCCCTCCAAACCTGAGATATTACTTGCTTTTTAAAGAATAAAAAAACACAAAAATAATCTTCCCTCAATCTTTAGACCTTACTGACATTTGATTCGAGCCTACCCAAACTATTCCCCTAGAGAACGATAACAACCTCCGCGTCTTGCCTATATTACACTGCAACGATTAGGTACATTGCCTTAGGGATTATAAAACTTCGGTTTGCAATTAATGCACATTAAGTTTTTGGCGCCGCTGCCGGGGAATAGTCTAGGTTTCGAATTCTATTTAGCTTAGGTCTACTCACAAGATTCCTATCAAGTGAGATTTTTATTTTATTTTAATTAGCTTCCTCGTGGTCTATCTTTTTCTTTGTGTTATTTGTTTTGTGACTTCCATTCGACTATTCCATTCTTCATTATGGGGAACACGAATCCACAATTATCACCCTTTCCACTTACACTACCATACCCACATAATACCTCACTTAAGGAAATCTATGCACCATATGAGCCTTTACCTAGGATGGATTTTTATGATCAACCCTCGTGTTTAGAATCAAATATCTTTAGCGAGGCCCTTAGGAAAAGTGACCAAGTGTACCAAAATCTTATGGAGAACTCCCTCGCCTCAAACCATAAGCTGGATGAATTGATAAAATCATTTAAGTAACTACCTAAGGAAACAAATAAGGAGGATTTAGCCAAACATAAGTATCATGAACAACAAGACCTACATTTTGAAAATGCAAACTTTGAATATCAAGCCCCTTCATCATTTGATGTAGACACACCGCCCATGACTTACCCGAAAGAAGTGGATGAGACTATAAGAATCCCGATGGAGGTAGAACCTTTGGACCATACGAAACTAGAGGATTTGGGCTTGAATACTTGTAGTCATGACCTCTTTCTTAGTTCTAGGAAAAATCCCAGTGTTGATGAACTAGAGCCTTAACTTTTACCCAATTTTCCACCCTTAGATGTAAATCTAGGAGACAAAAGAGGAACTGACCCACCCACCAACCCATATAGTCCAGGTAGTTTTAGGAGGAAGGTAGTAAAACCCTTGACCATTCATACACCACCTTCACTACACGTGGCATACTTCCATCGAAATGGTGTGTATCGCTACTATCACCCACACTTAACCTTAGTGTAGGGGAGACCCACCTTTTACGCGTCAAATAAGCGTAGAGTCAGGCTCATGACTCGAACAAAAACAAGCGCTTCTCGAGAGGCAACCTGAGCATTTTAATTTTCTTGCTTTATTTGTCTTGTAATTTTTAATTTTTAGGTTGTTTGCGTGATAGTTTTTTATTATAAATTGTTCCATGATTAGTTTGTTATGTAATTATGCTTTATTTTGCTTTTGACTTTGTCTCATTGGTAATTAAAGGTACTTTGCTTTAAATAAGTGTAGGAGAGATTATATGTGGTTATTATGAACCTAAATTGATTATGTGATGATTTGTGATTAATTTCTATGCATGCTTTGTTTTCTTTTATTTGTTTGTGTCAAATACTTGCGGATATGATTTGTAAATTTCTACAGGAAATTTAGACATCAAAAGATAAGATTTTTCCAAGAATTTTTTCAAAAAATTTTCTCAGTGCCTGGAGATGGCGTCATAATTTAATTCTGACGACGTCAGGCACTGTTGCACTGAAAAATTCACGTTTTTCAAATTTTTGAAAAGTTATTTTTCAAATAATTTCCAGATTTCTAAAATCCAAATTTTCTTGTATGATATTTATAATTCGTGCCACAAGTATTTTATCATTTATTTTAGTTTGTTTCTAAGTCTGGAATTACATCTTGTTATGATCTATCTTGATTCGATTTTACGCTGGGTATAGTTGTTATTTTCTTTGATTTTCAGGTTATATTAGATAAGGAAAAGCCTGAAAGTTCTTAGGATTTTCACGTGGACGATTCTTGGATGACAATTTAGCCGGTTTATCTTGTTTCTTCTTCAATATTGAGCAAAACCAAGGGAGTACTAGTTTCTTTTGGCTTTTTCTTATTTTACCTTTATTCGTTTTTCAAGTACTTATAGACATTGGGGAAAATGTTCAAAATAAGTGTAGGGGGAAATAAAGCCTTAGAAACTATTCCTTTAATTACATTTGCTTTTTCCTTAAAAGGATGAGTAATATACTGAAACGTAGCGTAGACGGTAATTTTGACCCAAATTTTAAATTTTTTATGGCACATACCGATGAAAACTTAGTATTAATAGCGTCTCATTAGATAGGAGTTATATGACTAGCACAAAAACCAAATCAATAATTACCCTAAAAATGAGGGTTGCCATAGGTCTGTAGGAATTAAACACATTTGGCACTTAGATAAATTTTACCTTTAGCTTGCTCGAGTTAAGGAAGAGCATGCATGAGTTAGTTCAGATTTGATCGAGCATGTGTGGTTTTGTTATTTTTCTTGGAGCATTGGTATCAGTTAAGGGGGGGGGTATCAATGAGAGTGTAGGTGTATATTAAATTCTATAAATTGTTTAGTGATGCGATCCGAGGAGCTAGGAGATGCATTCGTGTGATTAGGATTTGCTAAATGATAAGAGGCATTAGGACAAACACTTGTTTTAAACCTGTATTTTGTATTGTTATTATGGTCACCTCGATCATTATAATATCCCACACCCCTTGCTTCTCACTAATTTAGTGCCAAATTACCCTATTACACATTCGAGACTATCTTTTTCGCGGTTCTCGTATTTTTTGGGGGATAGATTTTAAGAGTGTATTGTTTACACCCCACTAAATGTTACACCCAAATCGCCTTAGCCTTCCTTGTATGTACTCATTTTAGTACATTATTGTTATCACATTTGTAAACCCTAGTTAATTGTTTGCTTGAGTACACGGTTGCTATGTCGAGTCTTTTATTAGTGTATACAGTTTGGGAACGATTGGATTCAAGGTAGTTTTTATTTTTATGGAGAAATGGGAAAGAAGTCAAATTATTACCCCCATACGAGCTTATTATACTCCATGTTTGTCGATCCTTCTAATTCGGGTCATTAGTTAGTTTATGTATTGAGTTTTAAAAACTCAAATGTATGGGTGCAATTATAAACCCCAAGTCATGTATATGTTTATTTATGTTAAAGCAAATGGCAGGGCAAAAGTGTACGAAAATAAAAAAATTAAAAAAAGAGAAAAAGAAAAAATAATCGAAAAAAATAGAAAAAAGCGAAAAAATATATAGGCTGCCATTTTGCTTATGTTTATGTCAAGATAGTGTCAAGAAAAGAAAAGAAAGAGTTTGATGTAGAGTTTTTATATCTTTATCCTAGTGCGGTCGAGTCTTGGCTTAGCAACGCTTTATACATGTATTCTTGTAAATGATTGACTTGCCACCAGTAAATTCCCTCAAATATCCCCAACCGTGTTTCTTTACCCTACACCTATACATCACAACCCTTTGAAAGACCTCTTTGATAGTAATTCCTAGGTGCTTACGCCAATACAGTGGAGGTTTGATCATTTATCAAGTCTATGGTAATTTATATGCTATGACAGATAATGAGTGTTATTTTTCTGTTTCCCATATTGTTATAATTCATTATACACCGAGAGAAAGAGAGAATCCAAACACTTATGTAAGGCGCTGGTATATAATTTTCGTGCTTTTAATTACGAGGTCTAGTTGGTTGTGTCATGAATTGTCTTTATTGAGTAGGTTAAATGCCAACGATATTGATATTGATTAGATAGAAAAGCTCATTTTCTTGAGGACAAGCAAATCCCAAGTGTAGGGGTATTTGATGAGGTTTATTTTATACGCTTTTTTTTGGGTCATTTAACCCTCTAAATCATGCAAACATGCCCAAAATACGTGCTTAATCGTTTATTTTTATGTTTTTAGCATTTGAGAAGCATTTGGAGGAAATACACGTGACTTGAACACAATTTAGGAGGAAACAGGACAAGATTACAA
>BQNB010024336.1:0-51390 GCA_026074375.1 Tanacetum coccineum
GCATATATTCTTGGAATCAAGATCATACGTGATAGATCTAAATGGTTGATTGCTCTTAGTCAAAGTGCTTATCTAGAGAAAATTCTAAAGAAATTTAGAATGGAAAACTCCAAGAAGGGGTATACTTCAATGATGGAAAAGCCTGACTATAAAAAGTCACAAGGTGCAAAAACACCTACTGAGGTACAACGTATGCAAAAAGTTCCTTATGCTTCGACCATAGGTTCAATCATGTATGCGGTTAGATACACTAGACCTAATGTTGCCTTTACGCAAAAATTTTGGAGTCATTTTTAGCAAAATCCTGATGAGATTCACTGGGCTGCTGTGAAAACTATTCTTAAGTATTTGAGGAGTACTAAAGATATGGTTCTTGTGTATGGGGCTAAACCTGAAGATGAGCTGAAAGTATCTTGTTATGCTGAAGCAAGTTTTCAAACTGATAAGGACGATACAAAATCTCAGACAGGATATGTGTTCATACTTAATGGTGGAGCCGTGGACTAGAAGAGTGCCAAGTAAAGCACTATTGCTATGTCTTCTATAGAAGCTAAGTACATTGCTGCAGCTGAAGCATCAATGAAAGCAGTCTCGATGAGGAAATTTATTGATGGACTTGGAGGTGTCATGCCATCGAATAAAAGACCTATGGAGATGCTATGTGACAATGAGCCTATACCAGTTATCACCGAAGATCCTGCTATCTTAAAGGGAGCCAGACATTTTCAGAGGAAATATCACTATATTCGTGAAGTAATTCAACGAGGTGAAATTGTTCTTAAGAAAGTTCACACATATGACAACGTAGCTGATCTATTTACAAAACCAATGTCATTCAATAAGCATTTTGAGCATGCTATAAAGATTGGAATTGTTCATGCTAGTAGTCTCATGTAAATCTATGATGTATTAGTTAGTATTTGGATAATGGGATGTTAAACGATTGTTATGATCTTATGAATGAATTAAATATACGTGGTATCTTGTTTTCATTCTTTCATATAATAAGTATGTCCTATATTTGCATGTTTATATTCATGAATGACTTGTCGCATTCTAAAAATATATCCATTGCCAGTTAACGATATGGGAATATTGTTAAGATAAGGTAAATATGAGTGACTGGTGGTATTCTAGAGAATACGTAAAGATGTTGTCTGCCAGCTTCGCATGTTACTCAATGAGGTTGAATATTGGATCCCCACCGTGTGATAATCACTTTATGGATCGGCATCATTAGGTACATTACACACATAGTAAAAGTTATGTTTATCTTTAGAATTGAGATACAAGCAGGTTTTGCATGTATGGATAGCATTTCTTGATAATAAGCCTACCGCTATACTATCAAAAGGTAGTTATAAGGGCTATTTTCAGAAGTGTTTTTGAAGTATGTGACAGGCACTTGTAGTCAAAATAGAATTTGTTCCTCTACTTGAGTTGGAGTTAGATACTTACTGGGCCCCTCGTTGGTTTGATCAGATATTTGCATGGCCATGCCCAATATGTAGTTAAGATGATTCTTTTTACGTTTGGTGATCTAAATCGAGTACAGATGCGAGAAACAGAATCGTTAATGTATGGAATGACTATTGATCCATATACATATTTAACATGTATCAGAAATAAAAGGATAGGATTGACTGAATCCATAGAAGGCTGAGTTGTTTTTCCTAAAAAAATGCATACTCAGGTATTTCTGGGAGCATTGATAATATTGTTAGACTATTTGTCAATGTTAGTATGTTATATGATATGAATGAGACATTCACGACATTCGCAAGTGGGAGATGTTAAGTTTATGCTCATGTCATACGAATATTTATACGGCTAGAAATACGTGAGCCTACGGGGTCACACATGTTATACATTTAGGTATCACTTTATTAATGTAAATAATAATATAATTGTATATTTATTATTTATATTAATATATGTTTGACGAATAAACACTAACGATCGTTTATTAGTTAATTTATTGTAACTAACTAATAAGGCTTTTTAATTAATGTGTAATTAAATGTAATTAACCATAAATAATAAGAAAAATTAAAAAGTCAACCCCAAAGGGTGTGTGTTTGGTTCAACCGGCCATAGGAGAAAGGAAACAAAGATTGGGCTTTTAGGCTAGCTTTTCCTACAAGATATCCATTTTAGGATTAAACCTAAATACATTCCTATATAAGGAGGACCCTAAAGCTCATAATTCTTATCCCTTGTCCCTCTCTCTGGTTCGATCGCAGACTGAAACCCAAAGGGTTTTCAAGTTTTGTTTTCTTAGTGTTTACGTAATCGTTATTCAAGAACTAGCATTCGGGTGATGCTGTTAGACGTGTAGTGTATGAACTTCGTGGAGGTTACTTCCTTTTAGTAACTAGAAGTAGTTTTTGGTTAAGCACGTTTATTACATACGTGTGTGTACTTCAAGATCCTCGTTCATCATTAACTTTATTGCATAACGATGTGTTTCCTTATTTATATTTATGTTTTTATGTGTTAATTATTTATGCTATATGAATAATATCCGCTGCATAGCTCGTAGAATATTATGTGTAATATTCTAGTTATATGATAACAATTTCCAACAGGATTATCGATTAGAGATGTTAGTGGACGGAGATAGGTTAGCTAGGTGTATTTTGAAGCTTGTGTGGTGCAAAAAATAGCGTTTGATGGAGTTTTTAAGTGTCACTTTTACTGCAAAAAGTTTGCGTGTCAATTTGGGTTGGGTGAAAATTTTCAAAACTGATTTTTCGCTTTAAGAATATGGTAAAGGATGTCCGTAGGTTCGATTTAATATATGGATCGTTTCATAAATCTTAAAAACGAAGTTTTTACGGCCGTTGGAAGTTTAGAAAATGGGTAAATTAAATTCTACACTATTTTAAAAGTATAAGTTTGCTGCAGATTCGAGAAAAGGGCATTTTCGTCATTTTCTGTCGTGTTTTGGGTCTCGGATAAAACTAAAAAGTTGTTTAAAATTATGTTTTTACCTTTCTGTGGGGATATCTATGTCTAAAAACACGTATTAACGAGTCAAAAAGCTTAGGATTAGATACGATATTATTTTAAGAAAAATACTAGTTTCTGCAGAATCGTAAATGGGTATTTTGGTCATTTTTGGTTGGGTTTCGGGTCTCGGCTAAAACTAAAAAGTTGTCAAAAACGTCGTTTCACATCAAATTACTTTAGAGTCCGAGTCGTGAAAATGTATGTTGATCCCACTTTAATAGATCGAATTCCTTAAGCTTGTATAAGGATTAGTTATATTAGATAAATCTAATACAACTATAGTAGAAACTTTGTTTGAATGTATTAAAGATTATGCAGAATCTAATCTTTAATATTAAGAAGAACTTGTCAATGAAACAGTAATTATATGAACATATAATTCAACAAACAAAAGCTCCAATATTATTAATAATACGAATACTCAAAGTATTAGGGTTATAAAGACCTTGAAGCTATGATAATTCTATGAATGACTCGTTTTTTACACATGTGTTGGTATATCAATCTTTATGCCCTAGGACCTCCTTTTATACACCAAGGAGTCCTACTCGGCTTACAATAATTTCCTAGGTATATCAAATCTTTTAACCAAATAAGTTATACATATCTTTTACACAAATAACTCATATAAATCACATAAGCAGTACTAACTAACTCAGCAGTACTAACTTCTTCACTAGTAGCATTAACTCCTTCAGCATCATTAACTTTATACTAACAGTAGTAACTTTTGTACTAGCAGTAGTAACTACTTAGTTGTTTTTCTTCTAAGTCTCTGAGTAACACTAATATGCACTAGCAGTAGTAACTTTACACTAGCATTAGTAACTCTTCAAGGAGTCTTAACTTCGAGCAGTCTTTGTACTAGCAGTAGTAACTTTACACTAGCAGTACTAACTGTGTACTAGCATTAGTAATACTTAGCATTTTTCTCTAAAGTTCTTGAGCAGTACTAACACAACTGAGCAGCATTAACTCTGATATGAGCAGTAGTAATACTAGCAGTATTAAGAAGGCTTTTAATCCCAACAATCCTCCCCTAAACTTGATATTTATCTCCAAAATCATCAAGTTTCTTCATTTAAAGCTTCATCATCACCAAGAGGATGCTTCTAAACACTTCATTAATTCTTAAGCTGTTTTGTGAGAAGTTTAAGAACTGATATGCCATTTCACTGAAATAATCAACCTGAAGCTTCTTGTTCAGCATATCTGTAATTGTAGGTGGTGTAAGGGGATATCTCTTTTCTACCAGCATGTAAATCTACACATGTTGCATCCTTAAGAAATGTACTCTACAGGAGTCATACAGCTTCTAACTTAACACTTTGTAGTCTTGTTGATTCCTCCATACTGCATCTTCTACATGTGGTTCAAACATTGTTTTCAAATCATTCCATAATACCAAATCCAAGTCTTCCACTGGTCTTGTTGACTTATATTTAGCTTTTACCAACTTGTACATAGTTTCTAAGTCTTCAATGTTAAAACTTTTAAGCATGTGACTAAAGATCATGTACATTTGAGATTTTCACATAGCTCTTAATATTTGATATTAGCTTTTCTTTCCTTCGTTGTGGATCTTCCTGTCTCAATCCTCTGGAGGACTCTAAAAGCCATAGGAATTAACATCAATCTGTTTACCTCTTCTTTATTAGGGAATGACTTCCATACACATTTAAGCTCTGTTGTTTTTTTGTTTTCATCAACCCTTTTGCTTCTTTAACATATATGGTATCAGTATTCTCCGGGCCTCTCTTTGAAACTTCCTTCCACCAAGTCTGTTTTAAGTCTCACAAATTGGATTCACCCTTTGAAAGCTCTATGCTAATACTGCTTTGAATTGTATCTATTAGATTATGTTTCTTCAAGTCATTTTAAGCTTCTTCATTGAGCTTGTATCCTTCCATATTCTTCAGGTAAGTACACATGATTTTTCTTTGTTGAGCTTGGGTTGGTGGTTTGTTTCTTTGCTCTTCTACTCTTTTAGCTGCAAAATGCTTTATTCTTTTCTCTAAGAGTTATTGAAATAATGTAGCCTTTTCTGCATCAGACAACTCTTCTTGCTCCTCTGCTTGCAATCTTTGAGCCAATTCATGATCAGCCTTAATCTTAGCCTGAATATCATCTTATTCTTCAATCAAAGCAATATTGGCTTCTTTTTCTTTTTTAGCTTTCACTCTTGCAAGTCTTTCTTCTTAATCAAATTCAGCTTGTAACTTTAAAGCAACTTCTTCATCAAGCCTGATTAGATCTCTCTTCTTTATAGGCTTCATAGGTTCTTTTATCATTATTCCTTTACCCTTGTCTTGTGATTGTTGTGAAGAAATTATTGTAGATTTTGTTGTTATAGATTCACCTGGCTCTTGAAAAACAATCCCTTTTACCTTGGGTTTTGAAGTTTTTAATGCTTCAAGTGCTTGAGCTAAAGTAATTGCTTCAGTAGTTATTGTAACAGTTGTTGCAGCAGTACTAACTTGAGCAGCATCAACTACTTCTTTAACAATATTTTCATTTTACCCTGCAACAAACACTTCACCATTTAAAGCATCCACATCAAACATTTCTTTGTCAAGATCATCTTGAACATTAACCAGGGCAATGTCTTCATCTGCATCAATAGTATTAATCCTCCCCCCTGTTTGGATGCATCCTCACCTAAATCTTCTTCATCACCAGAGGATTCTACCCTAGTACTCAAACCAACTTTATATAACCTTTCCAACCTTGTAAATTCTTTTTAGTTTATGAGTTCTTGACCTGTTCTTTTCCTTTAGCTTCTTGACCCTCCTTTTCAAACTTGTAATTTCATTTCCTTGAGTGGTCTTTGTGGTCTCCAAATCAAAAACTCTCTGTTATAAATTGGCACATAGTTCCATTAGATCATTAAGTTTCAGACTATCCTCACCACTTTAAAGTGTGTTACCTCTTACGAGCAGTAGATTATTAGAATGTTTAGATACATTCTCAAACCTAGTTTGAGCAATTGTATCCCCCATGGTTTCTTGGCGCCTGGGACCACCACCTAAAGTAGTTCCTTGGGAACCAGCTTCATTAGTGTTGCCTTGGATTGGTCTTTATTGAATGTACCATTGTCCTGCTTTGCTTCTAAGCTAGAAGAAGTAGTGGCAGCCCTTACCAAACTATCATCCAACTCCTTATAGACAGCTTCATCTGCTACATGTTCAGTAGGACCACTAGACTGAGGTATCTAAATGTCTATTTTCTTTGGCTTCCTAGTTTTGTTTTTTTTGAGTTTAGATGTTATGGTTGAATAAGTGGGTGTGTGATGGGGTCAGTTGTATTGCTGAACCTTTCACCTGTTGTTCTTGAGGTTGTACCACCTTGATTGTGGAATAATGGGTAATTTCCTTCCAGAAAAACCTTTCCCTACCCTTCTCATTTTCCTAAATATCTTCTTAGTGTGAGAGGGTGCAATGTATATTCTGTTGTGAGTAGGCATCCCTTCAAGTTGTTTATCCAAAAAGACTAGTATAAACCTTGGATACATTAAAAATTTGCCCACGCTATCTAAGTTCTTCATCATACTTTCAAAAATGTATTTTGAAAAGTTGAACTTCTAGTTTGTAGCTAAACAGATAATTGCAGAAGCCATAGTACTACTAAATTCATTCCATGCAGTAGTTTTAGAACTTAGGCATTGTAAAACAGTAGAATAAAGGAAGTTCATTGTGGGGAAAATAATGCCTTATAGAAAGTAAGCTTCTGTGAAAGTTTCTCATACCCTATTAATGTAAGTTGTTCAAAGATGGTAGCATTAGGTAGACAATCAACACCTTCAACATCTTCTAGTTGAAGATCTCTTTTAATAGTTGATTCAGTTAGATATCTTTCTATTCCATCCACTAGTGGCCTGTAACTGTACTTTCACATTAAACAGTTTCACCTGACAATGAGCCCAGAATTGCTCAATGCATGAAGTATATATAATGGGATTAATTGTTAGTGCATATCTTATAGGGTTTACATTCAAAAAATCCACAATTTGTTCAAACCCTTCACTTTCAGCGGGTTTAGACAAAAACGCGACCATGTTGTGAGTATCAGCAAACTTTAGGGTCGTCATTGTGTTGGGTTTTGATGATGAATAATGTAATTGAGTTAGGGTTTGTGATTAGAGAGTATATGAGTGAATGAAATCGATTAAATGAATGATTGAAACCCTTAATCGAAGTATAAAAATTTGTTTTTAAAAAATTAAAATGCTCTCAACAACTGTAACTTAAACCAGCAGTAGTAACCCAGTAGTAGTAAGTTATGCCTAGAAGAATTAAACTTACACCACATATAAGGTATGACTAGCAGCATTAACTTTCACCAGCAATAGTAAGTTTATGCCTAGCAGCATTAACTTTCACCAGTAGTAGTAAGTTTATGCCTAGCAGCATTAACTTTTACCAGCAGTATTAAGTTTATGCCTAGCAGTATTAACTTTGAGTCACCAGCATTAACTTCAATTCCATTCCAAACACTCTGTCTGTTTTTAATATATTCAACTCTCTTTTTGTTTTTTAACTCACCACATCTCTCAATTCTTTTACTCACCAAATCACTCTGTCTGTTTTTATTCTACACAGCTCTATTTCTGTTTTTATTCTCACCAATTCTCTCAATTCTTTTTCTCATCAAAACTCTGTCTATTTTCTCTAATAATCAGTTTTTCCATCATCAATCTAACACTTTTCTATGCTTTTTCTACAAAATGATAGTCCAAAAACCAAGAAAACACAAGCCATTGCAAATTTTCACAATGATCACAGTATTAATTATACTTAACAGTATTAAGTATAACTAATAGTAGAAACTCACAGTATTAAGGATACTATCACACTAATTATACTTAGCAGCAGAAACTTTTAATGACATGAATAACAGTACTAATTCATACAAAACTCTACAAAAACAAAAAGAGATAAAAGACTTTAAGGATTTAACATTCCAATACTAGCAATCAAATATTGAAATCTACTTACATCAAAGGCTTTTGTAAGCAAATCTGCAACATTTTTGTTAGTATGGATTTTGACCATTTAAATCAATTTCTTTTAACTGCAATCTCTAATAAAGTGATGTCTAATCACTATCTGCTTTGTTTTTTAATGAAAACAGATTTTAAATTATGCAAATAGTATGTTAAGTGTCATAAAGATTGTTGGTATGGCATAAAATTCGCTACCCATAATCAAGTAGTTGATTATGAATCCAAAGCACTTGTCTACAGCAACTTGAAGCAGCCACATACTCAACTTCTGTTGTGGAATTTGTAACCACTGTCTGTTTCTTGCACTGCCATAATATTAATCTACATCCAAGAAATTGACAACCTCCTATTGTAGACTTCCTATCCAAGCTTACTCTAGCATAATCACTATCAGTGTATGCTACCAAATCAAAAGGAAAATCTTTTGGATACCAAAGGCCCAATTTTAGTTGACCATTTAAGTACCTAAAAACCTTTTCACATCATGAAGATGTGAAACCTTTGGATTGACTTGGTATCTAGCACAGGCACACACTGCAAACATGATGTCAGGTCTTGAAGATGTAAGAATACACATGATGAACCATAATTGCGAACTATACATATGAACATCCACTTCTTCACCATCTTCATCCTTGAGCAGAGGCTTTTGAGTTTCTATTGGTGTGCTTGCAGTCTTGACTTCTGTAAACCTAAATTTCTTTAAAATTTCACCAACGTATTTATCTTGACTAATAAATCTGCCATCATTCTTCTGCTCTACTTGTAATCCCAAGAAGAATGTAAGTTCTCCCATAGAACTCATTTGAAATTTCTCATGCATCAACTTTTCAAATGCATTGCATAGCTCCTTCTTTGTTGAACCAAAGATGATATCATCCATATAAACTTGGACCAGCAAAATATTACCTTTGTATCTTTTGATGAATAAGGTTTTGTTAATTTTCCCTCTTTGAAACTCATTGTCCAACGGATATGTTGACAAAGTTTCATACCAAGCTCTAAGAGCTTGATGTAGTCCATACATTGCCTTTTCAACATTGTATACTCTAACAGGAAAGTTTGGATCTTCAAATCCTAGTGGTTGACATACATACACCTCCTCTTTAATCTTTCTATAGAGAAAAGAACTTTCTACATCCATTTGATACACCATAAAATCTTTAAATGAAGCATAAGATAAAAATAGCCTAATTGCTTCAATTCTTGCAACAGGGGCAAAGACTTTATCATAGTTAATCTCTTCTTCTTATGTATACCCTTGAGCAACCAATCTTACTTTATTTCTTATCATAATTCCTCTTTCATCCTTTTTATTCCTGAAAACCCATTTAGTGCCTATAGCCCTTTTTCTATTGGTATATCCCTAAAGTCCAAACTTTCATGTAACTGCATTGTAAGAAGTCTCTTTCTGCATAACCTCTATCTAGCTTGGATCGTTCAATGTATGAATTACCTTTTTGGGTTCTTCCTATGATAAAAAGCAAGCAAACAAGCAGTTTTGAAGGTCTTTATGGTTTGTTCTTTGTTGAATAGTACTAACAAATCCATGTTCCTTCAAATTTCTTTTGACTATCCTTCTTGTTTGTGTAGCTAATGCACATCTCCAATCACTTGATCAAAGGATGATCCTTTATGAATTCTTGTAGTTGGAATAGGACTGAATTGGATTGTTGTATCCAAATTGTTCATGTCAGCCTCTGCACCAACATCTTAATCATCTTCAAATATGCTATAATCTTCCAATTCAAGAATATTTTGATCAAGTGGAAGTTCAATGCTTGTTTTTCCACTAATAGCATTAACTTCATTTGTGCTAGCAGCATTAGCATTGTTAGTGTTGTTAACATTATCTTCTTTCTCTTGATCAATACCTTCACTATATTTTCTTGGATCTTTATCAACCTTCTTTCCATCATCACTTGAAGGTTTAGTTCCATCATCTTGAGAACTCTTTGGATCTTGGGAATATGGTAGATTAGCAGTCCATAATGGTAGCAAAATGTAATCTTTGACAGGTTCTGTCTCGTTTCTAGCTTGATCTACATTATCACTTGCTTTTGTACATGCAAAACCATTAGACTGTGTACCTACAACAATTGGCTCATAATTCATTGTTCTTGTTAGTGCATCAATATCAAATAGCCAATCTGGTCCACTACCTACAACATTAGGTGTATTCTCACTAAACCTAATATGCAAGTTTTCTTCTACTATCCTTGTTCCTACTATTAATACTCTAAGCTTTACTATTCAAAGAGTATCCAACAAAGACACCTTCATCAGCCTTACCATCAAATTTGCCTAATGGATCTATGGTATTAAGAATGGTAACAGGACACCTAAATGGTCTCATAAAACTTAAAGTTAGTGTTCTACCATGAAAAAGTCTATGGGTCTGATATGAGGCTTAACTATTTACTCACATTCTATTTCTTGCACATAGCATGCATATTAACTGCTACTGCCCATAAAGTAGTTTGGCAACGTTAGAATCACTAGCATAGTCCTAGCACTCAATTAGTGTCATATTTCTCCTCTAGCAACTTCATTTTGTATGAGGAGTGCTAGCTACACTATATTGTCCTTAAAATACACTTTATCTCACAAAACAGATTCATCCTTTGTTTTTGTACTCGCTCCCCAATTAGCACTTCTAATCACCTAAAAACTTGTGATCTACTAGATTCATCCTAGTTATAAAGACTATAAGAATGCTACTATCTCACCTTAGTAGCTAGAAAGAAAACCCATGAAAACCTACTGAAATCATCTTTGACAACTAGGCAATACATTTTCTTCATAAGACTTTTTACAAATGTTGCCCAAACAAGTCATATGCAACAAATGAAAGGAGGACTAATTAAGTCTCTGTTTGGACTTACAAGAGGCTTGTGTGTTTGCTTTCCTTTTTACAAGCAACACAGGTTTGATCATTTCAAAAAGTTTAGAAGGTAAACCTCTTACAAGATTTCCCTTAACCAATTTATTCAAGGTTTTAAAATTTAAGTGACCTAGCCTTCTATGCTAAAGTTTAGATTCATCAGATGTGGCTTTTGCAAAAAGGCAGTTAAAACCACCCCCCCCCCCCCCCCCCCCCCCCCCCTCCCCACTTTTAGAAACCTATGTTCTTTAAATCAACACTATACATATTGTTCTTTCTAGGAACTCTAAGTAAATTTGACTTTCATCAATTAACTTAAAGTTTGGAGATAAAACAATACAGTCACGTGTCCATAAAAAGAACACTATTATTTTTTATCATACATTTTGAGCACTAAAGAGATAAACTTTAACCTCGCTCACAAAATAAACATTTTTAAATCTAGATTACCATTTTTAATAGTCCTTTTCCTGTGGATTTTCCACCTTTGGGTCCCGTAAAAAAGCAACATATCCTCCATCTATCTCTTTATAGTCTGTAAGATAGGACATGTTCCCTTTCATGTGCCTTAAGCATCCACTATCAATCACTCCTTTATCTTGTAAATCCATTTGTGGATTGCCCTGCACATCAGATAAGAAAATCAGTTTCTTTTGGGGACCCAAGCCATCACTGACTTGGATCTGCCTTGTGCATCAATATAATCAAACTTCTTCTGGTTCAGGTATTGATGCACTGTTTGGTTTTTTAGAAACATGGTCTAAAACTTTAGTCTTTGGTTTCCAAACCCAACAAGCTAAGGCCTTAACAACATTAACATGATTTCCCTTAACAGCATTAACTACTGCTTTTGGCCTAGCAGTATTAACATTTTTATCCCTAACAGTATTAACCCTTTGATTAAATTTACTGTTTTTAAATGCTAATTTCTTATGAATGGGCCCGCTTACAGTTGAATGTGCCTTTTTAGAAAGATATGGAATTGGTCTAACAACATTCACTGTTGTTTTTGGGTGAGCAACATTAACTTGTCTATCAGTATTATACTGATCAAGCAGACATCATTATCTCTCTTGGATACCATGTTCTTTTAGTACAGTGGTAAGTCTTTTTAGCAAAGTTTTGATGATTCACCCTTTGAGCATTGTTCCAAATAAGTTTTACCATCCTTTGATTTTAAAACTGTTTTCGATGGTAATTGCAATCAATCTGCAAATAATCAAAGCTTCCACACACATAACAGGCCTTATTAAACATCTCAAAATTGCTTCCTAGTCTTTGAGACATCATATTGTTCCAATTTCTTTGATTTCCTCTTGTACTGTAAGTGTTTTGCCTATGTTTCTCAACTTGTTTAACAGTTTTCCTAGCAATTTTCTCTTGTTGCTTAGGTTTGACAAACTCTATCTTAGCAATAACTAAGCTTAACTATTTTCTTCCAGTTTAGTTTGAGACACTTTTTCTTCCTCACTATCTGATACCTAATCTTCAATAATTGGAGAATAATTAGACTTCCTAACTACCTTAGACACTTCTTCATCAGACTTTCTATTCTTAACTACAGGCTTATTAAACAACTCATCTAAACCAGTAAAAGACAAGTCAGGTGTTGGAGGCATGAAGTTTCCAGTGTAGGGAGGTGGAACTGCATTATAGCCTAAGCCTTTCTTGCAGTTGTCAACAATCTGTCTTTCTATGAGTTTGTTTAAGCTTTTAGACGCATTTTCAAATTTGTCTACTTTAAATTGAATTCTATCTTTTTCTTTTTGAGTTATTTCTATATTCTTCCTGAGCTCTCTGATAGCTATATCTTTACATTCAATTTCAAATTTGAAGACCTTTATATCGTGTGAATAAATAGACTCATTTTCCTTATAGACTTCAAGTTTCTCTTCTACTGACTTTAATCCTGACTTATAAGCTAGAACCATTAACTCATATTTCTTAAAATCTTTATATAGGTGATCATATTGAGATTTAAGGGTTTCAATAGTTTTCAAACAAGATTTTGAACAATTTGAATTGTTAGATACCTCTGAGTCAGAACTTGAAGATGAGTAAGCCATGAGTGCATAATTAGGTCCTTCTTCTGCCTAATCAATCCATCATACCTACCAAGACCATCACATGACACCAAAGCTGTGGAAGTGGATTTTTCACATCACGGTCCTTCTTGTGTTTTCCTTGTTCTTGTAGTATTGATTTCTTGGAGCTCTACACTCTTTAGCAAAATGTCCCTTCTTGTGATAGTTGTAGCACTCTACTTTGGACTTATCAAAGCCAACAAACTCATTGCCATTGATAGTACGCTTCCTATGTGTATTCTTCAAAAATCTTCTAGCCCTCATAGTCAACATAGCCATTTGCCATCTCAAATCCATCTCTTCCAAATCATCTGGATGGATTTGTTGCAAGTCCTCATGTGCAAGTTGAGGATTATTTGGTTGACTAGCAAGGAATGCACAAATAACAGCATCACTCAAGTTGTCAATATTAGCAGCATTAACTTGAGTATTAGCAGCAAAAACTCCATTAGCAGTATTAACTACTTGAGCAGTACTATTAGTGTTGCTATTGTTGTTATTTGAAGAGGACACAAAAGCCATGTTCTGTGTGCTTGAACTTGAGCTAGACATCCCTTTGACTTCTGGTTCATACACCTTAAGGTTGTTGTAGAGATCATCCATGCTCATTGTATCCAAATCAGTTTTATTCCTCCACACAACAACATGTGTGTTCCACTCAGGTGACAAACTTCTTAATAGCTTCTGGTTCACATCTTCTTGTGAAATCGTTTCTCCCAAAAGCTCCAACTGACTCACAAGCTTTTGAAGCCTATCAAAAGTTTGATCAAGCATCTCTGAGCTTGGAGCAGTAAAGTTTTCATATTGCTGCTTTAAAAGATTCCTTTGGGTCTTCTTTGTAGTTGCATTCCTACCAAATCTCTTTTCTATAGCTTCCATCAATAGCTTAGCATCCTTAATTGAGTTAAACTTTAACTGATGTTCATTAGGAATGCCCATCATTAAAGTACTTCTAGCTTTCACCTCTAATCTTTTCTGAGCCTTCTCTTCAGCAGTTGTAGGAGGCATTACTTTCTCAACACCTTCCACAACTGTTGTTTTTGGTGTAGTGTTTCCATTCTCTATGACTTCCCATAGTGCATAGTCTATCATCTGGATGTATTGTTCAATTCTCATCCTCTAGATCTCAAACTCACCAGGTTTGAGCATGGGAACTTTGGATGCAGCCACCATGTGTGCAAAATCTTGATCCATATCTTCTAGCAAAGTTTCTCAAAGCAACAAGCTCTGATACCACTTGTTGTCCCAGTTGTAGGATACCTCTTGTTGGATCCCACTTTAATAGATCAAATTCCTTAAGCTTGTTTAAGGTTTAGTTATATTAGATAAATCTAACACAACTATAGTAGAAACTTTGTTAAGTGTATTAAAGATGTATGTTGAAAATCAATCTTTAATATAGGAAGAATTCTTAATGAAACAGAAACACAAGATCACAATTTAACAAACAATAAAAGCTCCAATATTATTAAGAATAATACGAATACTCTCCTAGTAAACTTAAAGCTATGAATAACACTTATCAAATTGTAAAAACACATAAAAACGTATTAAACTCTATACCCTAGGACCTCCTTTTATACACCAAGGAGTCCTAGTCAATTTATAATATATTCCTAAGACTTGGAATATTCTTTATGATCTATTCTATAAATAACTAATAATTATCATGTAAGTAATCTTGATCTCCAAACAATCTTTATCCTTTCTTCTTTCTTTATCTTTTCTCTGACAGTAGAAACTCTTTCAGCAGTCTTAATCTTTGAGCAGTAGTAACTTATACACTAGCAGCATTAACTGAGCACAAGCAGTAGTAACTACTTAGAATATTTTCTTCAATCTCTACCAACAGTACTAACTTTACACTAGCAGCACTAACTTTATACTAGCAGTACTAATATATACTAACAGTAGTAACTGTGAACTAGCAGTACTATCTTTATACTAGCAGCACTAACTACTTAGCATAATTTTCATTAAAGTTAAAAACAGCACTACCTTTAGCTTTTTTTTTTTTTGCAGCACAACACAAACTGAACACAGTAAATTTCTAAGATCATCAAGAAGTCTTTTAATCCCAACATTATACTAGCATTAGTAAACACTTAGCATATTTTCTTTGAAGTCTCTGAGCAGTACTAACTCCAGCTGAGCAACATTAACATAAATATGAGCAGCAGTAATTCTAACAACATCAAGAAGACTTTTAATCCTAACAATCCTCCCCTAAACTGATAGCTTTCTCAAAAATCATCAAGTTTCTTCATTTAAAGCTTCATCAACACCAGGAGGATGCTTCCAAACACTTCTTTACTTCTTGAGCTGTTTTATGATGAATTTAAGAAGCTGATAAGCCATTTTACTTTCATAGTCAATCATAAGCTTCTTTTTCAACATCATTGAAAGTGTAAGTAGTGCAAGGGGATACTTCTTCTCTACCAACATGTAAATTTGCATATGTTTGCAAAAAAAATTCCTCCCCCAAGGAATGAACTCTACAGGGGTCATATAGCTTCCAATCTAACACTATGTATCCTTGTTGATTCCTCTATATTTTATCTTCTACATGTGGTTCAAACATTGTTTTCAAATCCTTTCATAATACCAAATCCAAGTCTTCCACTAGTCTTTTGACTCATATTAGCTTTTACACTTGTATAAATCTTGTCAATCTTACCATGTCCCAAACTTTAAGCATATACTAAAGATCATGTACAATTTGAGGAACTAACTTTCCATCGGCTCGTATTATTTGATAATACCTTTTCTTCCTTCTTTATGAATCTTCCGAGCCAACATACTTGAGACTTAACAGCTAAAAGTATACATCAATTGTTACTTCTTCTCATACTTGATGATTTCCATAACTCTTTTAAGCTCTGATGTTTCTTTGTCACTTGCACCTTTTGCTTCTTCGTACTCTCTTATACCAGCTCTGTTCCTGCTCTCTTTTCTTTGCCCTCCACCAACTCTGTTCTAAAGTCTTCAAATATATTTACCCCTTTTGAATGTTATGCCAAACATCTCTTGGATAGAATCAAACTCTTTAAACTTAAAATCTTTGATTTTGTATCCTTTCATGTTCTTTAGGTAAGTACACATTATCTTTCTCTGTTGAGCTTTTGTTGGTGGTTTGTTTTCTTTTCCTCTTCTGCTCTTTTAGCGGCAAAATGCTTTCTTCTTTCTCTAAGAGGTTGTTAATTAATGTAAGCCTTTTCTTTAATAGACAACTCTTCTTGTTCTTGTGCTTGCAATCTTTCAGCCAATTGATGATCAGCATCAATCTTTGCCTGTATATCATTTAAATCAAGGCAATATTAACTTCTTTTTCTTTTTAGCTTTCTCTCTTGCAATTCTTTCTTTCTTCACAATTCAGCTTGATAACTTTAAAGCAGTTTCTTCATCACGCCTGATTTAATCTTTCTTACTTCATAAGCTTCACAGGTCTAACCAATATCCCTTTACCTTGGCCTTGTGATTGTTGTGAAGAATAAGTTGTGATGAGTTTTGTTGCTGTAGATTCACCCAGCTCTTGTATAACAACCCTTTTCTGCTTGGGTTTTGTACTTTTCATTCCTTCAAGTACTTTAGCCAAAGTGATATCATCAATAGTTGTAGCAGTAGTTGTTGTAGCAGTACTAACAGTTGTTGCAGCACTAGCAGTACTAACTTTATCACCAGCAACCACCACCCCCCCACTAACTTGATAGCATCAATAAATTGGCGTTAGCAGTGTTAATAACTTCAACCTACTCTTTAACAACTTCCATTTCATCAGCAACTTCTTGTTTTGCAACAAACACCTCTTCACTAGCAGAAACATCCACATCATGAACACTAACCAGAGTAATGTCTTCATCTGCATCAATAGCATCAATCCTCCCCTATTTGGATGCATCCTTACCTAAACTTTCTTCATCACCAGAGGCTACTACCTGCAGTCAAACCACTATGTATAACCTCTCAGCGTATGAGTCATGACCTATTACTCTTTTCAAGTTTCTCAATCCCCCTTTCAAACAAGAAATCTCATCTATGTTCAGAGCGTTCTTTGTCTTCTCCTAAATCAAGAACCCGTTTGTAAAGTGTACATAAGTGCAATCAATTCATTAACAGTTTAAGTCTATCCTTATCACTTTGAAGTGTGTTACCTCTTGCGAGCAGTAAATCATTAGAATGTTTAGATACACTCTCAAACCTAGCTTGAGCAGTAGTATCCCTCATGGTTTCTTAGCATTTGGGACCACCACCTGAATTAGTTCCTTGGGAAATAGATTCATTAGGTGTTGCCTTGGATCGGGTCTTAATTATGCTACCACTGTCATGCTCTGCTTCTAAGCTAGAAGCAGTAGTGGCAGCCCTTACCAAACTGTCACCCAACTCCTTATGAACAACCTCATCTACAACATTTTCCATAGGATCACTAGACTGAGGTACCTGAGTGTCCTTTCTTTTAGGCTTCCTAGGTTGTTGTGTCTTTTGAGGTTGAGGAGATGGTTAAATAAAGGTGGGTGTGTATGGGATCATTTGACCTTGCTGACCTTTACATTGTGATTGGTTTTGTACCACCATTGTTTGAAATAAACGTGTTACTCTACTAGAAAAACCTTTTCCTACCCTTCTCATATTTCCAAAGATCTTTTTAGTGTGAGAGGGTACAATATAAATTCTCTTGTGAGTTGACATCCCTTCAAGTTGTTGATCCAAAAAGACTTGTACAAACCTTGGATACATCAAAAATTTGCCAGACACATTTTCCAAGTTTCTAATCATACTTTCAAAAATGAATTTTGAAAAGTTGAATTTCTGATTTGTAGCTAAGTAGATAATAGCAGATGCCATAGTACTACTAAATTCATTCCAGGCATTAGTCTTTGAACTTAGACACTGTAAAATAGTATGAATTAGAAATTTCCATTATGGGAAAAAGAATGGTTTATAGAAAGTGAGTTTCTGTGAAATTTTCTCATACCCCATTAATGTAAGTATGTATCAAAAATGGAAAATTTGGTACACAATCAATACTTTCTCCAGCTGCTAGTTGAAGTCTCTCTAACAATATTCAATGATTATTATATCTTTCCCCCCCCTGCCATCTACTAGGCAATAAATGTGCATCCCCCGTTGATAGTTTTGTCCACGACAGTAGACCAGAACTGTTCGATGCAAGAAATATATATAGTAGGATTAATGGTTAGTGCATGCCTTATAGGGCGTGCATTCAAAAAATCCACAATTTGTTCAAACAAACCATCACTATCTGGGGATTACAAAAACGCTACCATATTATTGAGTTTCTGCAAACTTTAGAGTTGTCATTTGTGTTGGGTTTTGATAATGGATGATAAAATTGAGTTAGGGTTTGTAAATAAAGAGTATATGAGAGAATGAAATCAATTAAATGATTGATTAAAACCCTTAATCGAAGTATTTATGAAAAATACCCTAAAACAACCAGCAGTATTACCTCATCAGTAGTAAGTAATGCCTAGCAGCATTAACTTTGAGGCAACGGCATAACTCCAATTCCAGTTAAAGAACAGCTTTCCCATCACAATCTTAACACTTTTCTTCTTATCCTACAAAATGTAAGATCCCCAAAACCAAGAAAACCCAAGCTACCGCATTTTTCCAAAGACCATCGATAATCATTCTACCACCAGAAAACATATCCCTAACAGACATAAACACATCCTTCAACAGAAAAGCCCACAATCCTAATTCTACAATAATCGTAGAAACAATAAAATGCCATGAATAATAGAACTAAATCCATACAAAACTTATACAATACATAAAGAGCTAAAAGACATTAAGGAAATAACCTTCCAATACTAGCAATCCATATGGAAATCTACTTAACATCAAAAGCTTTTTGTAAGCAAATCAGAAACAATCTTGACAGAATGGACATTTGACCTTGAAATCAAATTCTTTTCATTGCAATCCTACAATAAAATAATGTCTGATCTCTCTATGCTTTGAAATTTGAAACAAAATATGATTTTTTAATATGCAAATAGTATGTATTGGGTCAATAAAGATCTTGGATATGACAATAAATTATACCCATAATCAAGTAGTTGATTCTGAATCCAAAGCACTTGTCCACAGCAACTTGAAGCAGCCACATACTCAGCTTCTGTTGTGGAATTTGCAACCACTGTCTGTTTCTTGCACTGCCATGATATTAATCTACATCTAAGGAATTGACAACCTCCTGTTGTAGACTTCCTATCCAAGCTTGCTCCAGCATAATCACTATCAGTGTATGCTACCAAATCAAAAGGAGAATCTTTTGGATACCAAAGGCCTAATTTTAGTTGACCTTTTAAGTACCTAAAAATCCTTTTCACAACATAAAGATGTGAAACCTTTGGATTGACTTGGTATCTAGCACAGGCACACACTACAAACATGATGTCAGGTCTTGAAGATGTAAGATACATTAATGAACCAATCATTGACCTATACATATGAACATCCACTTCTTCACCATCTTCATCCTTGAGCAGAGGCTTTTGAGTTTCCATTGGTGTGCTTGCAGTCTTGACTTCTATAAACCCAAATTTCTTTAAAATTTCAGCAACATATTTATCTTGACTAATAAATATGCTCTGCTTCACTTGTAATCCCAAGAAGAATGTAAGTTCTCCCATAGAACTCATCTGAAATTTCCACATGTCACAACTTCTCAAATGCAAAGCATAGCTCCTTCTTTGTTGAACCAAAGATGATATCATCCACATAAACTTGGACCAGCAAAATATCACCTTTGTGCCTTTTAATGAATAAGGTCTTATCAATTTTCCCTCTTTGAAACCCATTATCCAACAGATATATTGACAAGGTTTCATACCAAGCTCTAGGAGCTTGATGTAGTCCATACAGTGCTTTTTCAACCTTGTATACTATAACACCCTGATATTTGACATAGCATCGAAGTTAAATTAGGGGGTATTACTTCATGAATCAACATCATAATCATATAAAAAAAACTCAAAAGAGACGAATTTGAAAATTTAGTTACATTCATTAAATACCAGAGGTTTATACCCAAAAGATGACCAAAGTACATTGAAAACATAAAGTTTGAATGATAACAAGTTTGGACGTCCTCAAGTCCAATGTCACTCTGTGCCATAGGTTGCTTAATTACCTGAGATAAACATGCTAAAAAGGTCAACACAAAGGTTGAGTGAAATTCACAGGTTTGAAATGTAATAGTTGAATACAAGTCAATGTAATAGTAATAATTGCAACGAATACAATTATCATGGTAAAAAATATTATATTATTGCACTAAGCTCATGATACCGAAGCCTTAAGTAAATGTTAAACAAAAGCTGTAAATAACAAAGATCTAGTCTAGTAGTTTGGTGGTCCTCCCTTGTGGTTCCTGAGTTCATGGATTGTATCCATAAGGCTCTTTATATCTGACTGGTGGAGAAGCTAGATATCCTTGATGATCATCCCTAGAGTACAAATCCTAACGCGAGCAAGAACAATCTCTTCATCATGCCTTATTTGCTCTCTCTAAAATCTAGAAATCTGGGTATGGGCTTCTTGAAGTTCAATTTCTAGTTTGTCAAAATCTCATTGTATGATTACTCGACCATTACCAAGATCTTCTATCTTATCTTCCATATGCTCAATGCGCTCAAGAGGGGGCTCATCTAAGTGATTCAAAATAGTCTCGATTTGTTCCTCATGGCGCTCCAGATGCGTCACATAAGAACTCTCTCTAGTCTCAAATACCTGAGGTGGGGCAGAGGAATCAGTAGAGATAGAAAACGGGCTCGTTTCTGAGGTGGCAAAATCTCCTCGGAAGAAAGAAATCTCGGGGATCAAATAGTGGTGATGATGGTAATACTGGAGATGGAGGCAAAACAGTTGGTGGAGCAATAGGAGCTCGTGGTAGTGGAATAGGTGATTCATTATTACTAGCATTATATGCTTGCATAACTTTCATATATGGATCATCGTGGAAAGGTGAGATAGTTAGCGAGGATAAAAGATCCTTAGATAAATCCTCTAAAGGGTCAGATTAGGTGTTTCCCGGTGAGGCTGGAGAATAGTCTGGTGAAGTCGGAGTATAGTCAGGAGTGTTTGTAGAGGAAAAAGCATCCTCAACATCAGAATCAGATCGGACGATAATAGGGTGGGTGGATGTAGACATAACTTTGTAACAACCCAGTGTAAAATAACATAAGTTATTTATATAATAGTTATGTATCTTTACATACTATTCAGGAATTGTAGTGGCACGAAGGACTTTCTTAAATGGAATATAGTTATAGTTTAGGTTTTAACCTTATTCTCTATAACCTTGGCTCTTGATATCAATCTGTAACACCCCGATATTTGACATAGCAGCGAAAGCTAAATTGGGGGTATTACTTCATGAATCAATAGTCATAATCATAGAAAATGACTCAAAAGAGACGTTTTAGAAAATTTAGTTATCATTGAATAATATATCAGAGTTTTACAAAAGAGGTCCCAAAGTACATTAAAAACATATAGTTTGAATGATAACAAGTTTGGACGTCCTCAAGTCCAATGCCACACCATGCTATAGGTTGCTTAATTATCTGAGATAAACATGCTAAAAAGGTCAACACAAAGGTTGAGTGAAATTCACAGGTTTGAAATGTAATAGCTGAATACAAGTTAATGTAATAGTAATAATTGAAACGAATACAATTATCATGGTAAATAATATTATATTATTGCACTAAGCTCATGACACCGAAGCCTTAAGTAAATGTTATTCATAAGTTATTAGCACCCAATGGGTGCTTTGGCCAACACCTGGAGTTCCTTAAATAAAATGCGTCCGCTGGCCAGGTATGTACCAGACTCTAGACGGGAAGTCAGTCCCGATAGATCTATTCACGGCCTTCGTGCATACTTCGCAAAGTAATTAACGGTTCATGATAGTGGGGCCTTTTGGCAAATAGAGGTACTTAGGCCATAATATATCAGGATAGCATACAGTTGGAAAATACTTGTATTCATGGTTTATAGCATGTTGATGTGTTGTTGTGTGTGGTTATATTTTATTGATTTAAGTTTTAAATTTAAATTTTTCCTACTCAACCAAAAAGAACACTTTAACGGGCAGTGTACCCGATCAGTAGTAGTTTCATGGTAAGTAGAGTGTCGATCACTGAGAGTGAGGTTAAATCTATCAATTTAATAAATATCTTGGTTATCTAATCTAGTTAAGTCTAGGTCTAATCTATGTTAAACCTATGCAGTCTAAATCCTAGTTCTAATAGGAAAAGGGGGGTTTTCAGCCTAAGAGACTGGCACGGTTTTGTTGGTGACTAAAACCAATTCAAGACACTATTACCCACGCAAGCTAATTAACAAAAGATAAAAAGAGGGTCCGAACCTTATATAAGAACCTGTATAACCATTATTAATCTGATTAAATGTTTGGTTTTTTATTAAGTGCAAAGATTTCTTCTACTCGAGAGTATCATATCAAAACAAGTCTTAGGCGTTACATCATCATAAGACCTAGATACATTAATTCTGTCATAATTAAAGCATCCGCATAAAGCATCCTTATTTGCTGATTATAATCTATCTTAGGGATTAAAGCAATGGTGATCTTGTTAAACCCTAGCTCATAGAGACTTTACCCACTTACTGCTTAATGGCAATCTATACACTAGTATCCCACTTGTCCAAACTATCCAATGGATCAGAACATTTTATTTGTTTGAATTATCTAGGTCACCTGCTAGTCAACACGATCAATAAACCATCGGCAATGTCCAATTAGCTAGTTAAGCTCGAAGCGTATCCTAGACACAGACTTAGAAGGACAATACTTGTGTAACTATTATTCTAGATGTATAAATTACTATATGGAGAGCTATCCCAGACTCTATCCCCTTGGTCCGTTTCACTACATCCAGTTGAATGAATATGTCGAGCAATACATAAGCGACATAACCAAGTATAGATTGAATAAACATAAACAAGTATAACAACGATAATCAAGAAATCGATATAAACAAATACCAAACATTCAGATCTTCATAATAATCTTCATTTACTCCATAATTACTGCAATTCTCCCATTTTGCTATCTTTTACCAATTTACTCCATAATAATCTTCAGAACAGTAATCTTCAAAATACTTCATTTCAAGCATCCGAATCGCCCCATTTTTGCTATCTTTCACCAATTACTCCATAATTACTGCCAATCCTCAAATAAAACGATTAATTACCTGCAATTTCTCCAGAATTAACTTATACAAAAAGTGATAAGATTCGTGAGACACAAATGAGTGCATAAAATAGACGTTATCTGATGTCATCAAATATCCCCCCACTTGAATCCTACTTGTCCTCTAGTAGCCTTTAGAATTTTATGAAAATGTATCCCTAAGGAATTTTCTTTAAGCATTTATTCGATATTACAAGTACACAACCAAACACCTCACGAAATAAGAAGATGAAAACACTCAAATCACTCAACTAATCTATGTGGTAACATGTAACTAATTTGCTCAATTGCTCGGTCGTGACGAGTATTCTATCATAAGCTTGGCAAGGTACACAATCTCACTACTATAAGCTAAGGATAACAAGATTATAAAGGTAAATATGGGTTTTTGTATGGAAAGGCGTGCGGTTGATCACTCTAACTAGTAGAGTAATATAGGGTAGGAACCTTCTAATTTTCACCAAAAGTTGTAAACCAACGAGGCAGCTAAGACATGCATACACACCCGAATCTACGGGATAGACACACACGCTCGATCACATCCTCCTTTGAGTAAAACCAGCGCGAATCATCAGGTAAAAGGAAAGTAAATTGTGTTAATAAAATTGAAGCAAATAGATTAACTATGATACAAGTTGCTAGACACATATTTCTTGACCGTTATCATGATAAAGACACGACTATTTACAACGTTTTAATCATCGATCAAAAACAACAACCTAAGTTGGTGTTCCCATAACGGTCAACTTCCCAATCATCCCAAAACTTTACATACTCTACAAGGTAAGTGGCGATATCTTCCACTTTGTACAATACTCTACATCGTTGATTTTTGTGAGACGTATCAACAAATAATCGATCCTTCGTATAATTCCTTCGGTAATGCTTTTTTCGAAACGATTATATTCAAACTTTTTCTCTCTTTTTGTATTTTTCTCTCTTTTTTCGAATTTTTTTTAACTATACTTCAAATCTCGGTGTAGTTTCACCATCTTCACGATCATAATAATTCTGGATAATTCCTTCGATAGTTTCTTCCGTTCTTCGGATTCACCAATAATTGTGATGGTAGTAAAATCACATGAGTGCTATTTGACACGTAATAAACATTCCCATTATGCCATGAAACAAATTTCCAACCGCACCAAAGATAGAAAATGACACAAGACTCGGGAAATACAAACTATACACTTTAAGCAACTAGCAACTGTAAATTAAACTTAATCTAACAGGGTAGGTTTAAGGTATAATGGTGAAACGAAACAAATAATTGGTGTAAATTCCTAAAAGATTGGCTCTACGGGTTGTTTTAGTGGATCATCACTCTAAAAATGAGAGTGGAAAAGGGTTTAAACTGGAGGTTAACTAACCGGTGTAGTTAGTTAATAAACAACATGTATAGGCGATTTAGGTGTAATCCTAAAATTTACCAATTTAAACAAGTTACTCCATCTAAATCCATAGTACTCATCACTGTGGTCTCGAATAGATATACCAAGCTAAGTTCTAAAGTCTACAACATCACCAGTACACTCTTGTTGCATTGTTCATTCGGTAAGTTACTTCATCATTACCATTGTAAATGGTAATCATCCCATCCGAACCTCTTGTTTTTGAATTCCACTTCACTAAGCGAACTGTTCCCAAAAAAACATCGCCCATCTATTATCACTATAAGCATCATATTTCCAAAACTGCAAAAATCGTCATAACAAAAAAAAGTTACAACAATGATAGGCACATTCTTAGGCTCCTACAACATTATCCCCTTTGTACACCATCTTATTTTTCATTATTGAATTATGAAATTTTCTTGACATTACGTTGACATACAATAATGTGAAAAAGTTAGCGTGAGTAAATTCAAATTATATCATACATGAAAACTTTATGTTGTGAGCACAATCTATATGGATCTTCTTATCATAGTCACAATAACTAGGGTAATCATCAATTCCAGTATCAAAATCTTCATTCCTAGTTCTAAACTCCTCAATTACCTCACATTCCTCAATGATGGGAATCAAATCATCTCCTTGATTTCTCCTAAGCTTATATGGTTCATTTAGATCATTTAATTCAATGTAATCTTCTAAGAAAGGGTCTAATGATCTATTTAACACCAAATTTTCTCCCATAAGCCTAACTTCTAAATCAAGTTCCATTCTTTCTCTCAAACTTAGCATGTAGACCCTCTTAATTAAACTACTAGCAGGTTTAACACTTTTGAAAATAATCTTTTCTTCCCCAACTCTTAAAGTAATCTTTCTCTTGTAAACATTAATTTTAGCACGGGCGGTAGACAAAAATGGTCTTCCGAGGATCAAGGGCACTTTGATATCCTCGGGCATATCAAGAATTATAAAGTCTACTAGGAAAGTAAATTTTCCAATTCCTACTAGTACATTTTCAGCTATTCCTTTTGAATATTTCACTGTCCTATATGCCAATTCCACCGTCAACCTAGTGTGAGCTAATTCGCCTAATCCTAAGTTAAGGTAGGTCGAGAGAGGCATAACACTAACTCTAGCTCCAAAGTCAACAAGGGCATTGTCAAAGCAAGTATTATTAATAAAGCAAGGTAAAGTGAAACTCCTTGGGTCTTTCTTCTTTCGAGGTATGGCATTATTGGTATGTAAAGCTCCATAAGCTTTCGTGAATTTTGGTCCATAGTTCCCCTCTTTTTCACAGTAATGATAATCCAAATGACTTAGAAAAGGAATTGTCATTTGTCTTGACTTGTACAAAAGTGTACTATTCTATCCGGTGGATACGGCGTATTAGGATGATCTAATACGGTGTATTGAGTGTAAATCAGCTTCAATAGTGGTTGAAATCGACTTAACTTGATCTCTCGGGTTCGTTCCAATTGAGCTTGGTAGGCTTCCAAATCCTCTTTCCTGTAGTACCTTGCTCATTTTCTCGATTTGAATTTCTAAAGTTTTGATTGATGCTCCTTGGTTCCTTATGGCAGCATCTGTCATAGCTCGGATTTTTTTAATCAAATTGGAATTTTCTTCGTGTCTCTTTGCTGATTCACTCATGAATTTGCTCAGGGTAACTTCCATAGATTGCCTTCATTTTTGGTATGAAGGATTTGCGTTGTTCCTTTGATAGTACCCCGGAGTTGTTGCTTTATATCCCCCTCCTTGAAAAGGTCCACCAAATTGCATGTAGTAAGCTTCTTCTAGGGTTTCTCCTTCTTCTTTTAGTGGGAAATCTTTGGTGTAATGGGGTCCTTTGCATTGTTGACATCCAACTTGAGTTGCATAAACTTTTTCATTTACTTTCTTGATTTCTCTTCCTAGATTGTTCAGTTGTACTTGTATAGTAGCTAGTCCGTCAGAAGTCTCAGTACTTCTTCCTCTAGATGTTCCATTATGCCATTTTTGACAGTATTCTGCCATTTCTTGGATGGCCTTTGTTAGCCTCAAAAATATTGAGTCAAACGAGAAGTTCGTTCATTAAGAATATTGATTTGTGGCAATTAAAGCACTCAACTTTGGTCTTGTCAAAGCCAACTGGTTCCTTGGCATCAAACTCTAGCCTTCTACCTGTCTTCTTGTAAAACTTCTTCAATCTCATTGAAATCATGGCTTACTTTCCAATTCAAGGTCCATCCCCTCTAAATCAAACTCATCAAGCTGCTCCAGATCCTCATGATCCAATTGTGGACCACTAGATTGATTAGCAAAGAAAGAGTACATGAGTTCATCAGTGTATGATGAAGAGTTTTCCCTTTGTGAGTTATAGCCAGAAGAAGTAGAAACACCATAATAAAACTAACAACATAGTACTAGCTGGTGCTTTCAGAAGAAACAAAGTGAAATTTCTGTGCACTAGAAGATGATCCAGTAAGCCTTTTAACATCATACTCAAATACTCTAAGAATTGTTTATAGACATCATCAAAACTAAACAATCCACCTCCTGGCTTGGTCCTCATAGACTAAGAACTTGGGACCAGGAAGAAGGTAAAGACCTAAGGAACTTATGATTGGCATCTTTAGTGGAGAAACCTGCACCATGAATCTCAAGTTGACTCAAAAGACTCTGAAACCTGTCATAACCTTTGTGCAGTCCTTCTGAGTTGGATACAGAAAAGCCTTCAAATTGTTGTTTTAAAATGTATTTCTGCATCTTCTTTGATTAATCATTGCCACTAAATCTGGATTTGATAGCATCCCACATCTCTTTAGCCTCAGTCATCTTGTGAAATTGTGCTAAAGGTCCCTTCTGTAAAAGCCATAGCAAGTGGGTCCTTGCTTTTCTTTCTCTTTCTCTGGTGAAAATTTCTTCAGCAGTTTTAGGAGGCAGAACCTTTATTACTCCATTTGTATCAGACACTTACAAGACCATTTCCTTTTTGTATGACTTCCAATATAGGATAGTCTGTATGGCTCAAGTAATGTTCCATTTTCATGGCCCAAATGTCATACTCACCTTTCTTCAGAATAGGGAGTTTGATGGTTGACACAATGTAGGAGGCTGTTGTGTGAGTGTTTTGTGGTGGTAGTGGTGGTGGTAGATTTTCATCATCTGATCTCTGGCCATTTGAATAGATCTGAATGGTAAAGGATTATAAACCTTGATATATTTGGTTCTTCTTACTCAGAGTTTCTCTACAAGCTCTGATACCACTTATAGATCCCAGTCTGAATAGATCTTTCTAGCATGTTAAGGGTGGTAGCCAATCTGGATAGATCCAAACTAACTACAAGAGAAACAATGACTATGAACAATATAGCTATGCGGAAACTAACTTATATTGCTAAGAAGAACAATGAATAAAACAGAACTTTGATTACTATTAATCTGCTAGGTTATAGATTACTAACTATGAATATTTATGAGACTTGTATCTCTAACTAGTGCCATAGGGTTCCTTTTTATACACCAAGGAAATCCTAATGAGCTTACCAAACGAGTTAAGTGATCATGCATATCTATTCCTAATACATCTTATGCATATCGCTTAAGCAGTACTAACTAACAGTACTAATATACAACTAGCAATACTAACTATAACTGGCAGTACTAATAATGTACTGGCAGTACTAACTAACTATCAGCAGTACTAAGTGTAGAAGCTCTAAATCCCAATAAATCTCTTTAGCCTATGAGTTTTTGACCTATCTTTCTTTTCAAGCTTCTTGACCCTCTTTTTCAAACTAGCAATCTCATTATGTTGAGTGGTCTTTGTCTTCTCTAAATCAAGAACCTGGTTTTGTAAAGTGGTACATAATTCCATCAATTCATCAAGTTTAAGTCTATCCTTATCACTTTGAAGTGTGTTACCTCTTGTGAGCAGTGAATCATTGGAATGTTTAGATACACTCTCAAACCTAGTTTAAGCAATAGTATCCCCTATGGTTTCTTGGCACCTAATACCACCACCTGAATTAGTTCCTTGAGAACTAGATTCATTAGGTGTTGCCTTGGATTGAGTCTTATTTATGTTACCACTGTCTTGCTCTGCTTTCTATAGACTAGAAGCCAGTAGTGGGCAGCCCTCAATCCAAACTGTACCAACTCATATGAGACTAACCTCATCTATAACAATTTCAATAGGATCACTAGCCTGAGGACCATGAGTGTCTTTCTTTTAGGATTCCAAGGTTGTTGGTCTTTGAGGTTAAGTATATGGTTTGAATAAAGGTGGGTGTGTGATGAGGATCAGTTGGAATTGCTGAACCTTGACCCAATTATGATTGGTTTTGTACTACCATTGTTTGAAATAAAGGTGTTACTCTACCAGAATAAACCTGTTTGCCGTACCCTTCTATATTCCAAAAATCTTTTTAGTGTGAGAGGGTGCAATATATATTCTCTTATGAGTTGGCATCCCATCAAGTTGTTGATCCAAAAATACTTGTACAAACCTTGGATACATCAAAAAATTTCTAGACAAAATTTCCAAGTTTCTAATCATACTTTCAAAAATGAATTTTGAAAAATTGAATTTCTGATTTGTAGCTAAGCGGATAATAGCAGATGCCATAGTACTACTAAACTCATTCCATGCAGTAGTTTTGGACTTAGACACTGTAAAATAGTATGAATTAGAAATTTCCATTGTGGGGAAAAGAATGGTTTATAAAAAGTTAGTTTTTGTGAAATTTTCTCATACCCCATCAATGTAAGTTGTTTAAAAATGGTAGAATTTGGTAAAAAATAACACCTTCCTCATCTGCTAGTTGAAAATCCCTTCTAACAGATGATTCAATGATGATTATCTTCTTGCCATCTACTAGGGCATGTAACCATGCTTCCCCATTGATAGTTTTGACCATGATAGTAGACCAGAACTGTTCAATGCAAGAAATATATATAGTAGGATTAACGGTTAATGCATGCCTTATAGGGTGTGCATTCAAAAAATCCACAATTTGTTCAAACCCATCACTCTCTGTGGGTTTAGACAAAAACGCGACCAAATTATGAGTATCTGCAAACTATAGAATCGCCATTTGTGTTGGGTTTTGATAATGGATGATAAAATTGAATAGAGTGAAATTGATTAAAGAATCGATTGAAACCCTTAATCGAAGTATTTATGAAAATACCCTCAACAGCATTAACTTGAACCCAACAGTAGAAACTTAGCAGTAGTAAGTGTATGCCTAGCAGCATTAACTTAGAACCAGCAGTAGTAAGTTATGCCTAACAGCATTAACTTTGAGTCACCAGTATTAACTCCAATTCTATTCCAAAAAGCTTTTCCATCATCAATCTAACACTTTTATTTGCTTTTCCTGCAAAAACGTTAGTCCAAAAACCAAGAAAACACAAACCATAGCAATTTTCATAATCATCACAGTATTAATTATACCTAGCAGTATTAAGTATAACCCAGTAGAAACTCAGCAGTATTAAGTATAACCAGCAGTACTACTTATACTTAACAGTAGAAACTTTTAATGACATGAATAATAGTACTAATTCATACAAAACTCTACAAACATAAAGAGATAAAGGACTTTAAAGATTCATCATTCTAATACTAACAATCAAATATTGAAATCTACTTACATCAAAAGCTTTTGTAAGCAAATCTGCAACATTCTTGTCAGTATGGATTTTGACCATTTGAATCAATTTCTTTTCATTGCAATCTCTAATAAAATGATGTCTGATCTCTATATGCTTTGTTTTTGAATGAAAAACATGATTTTTAATTATGCAAATAGTACTGTTATTGTCAATAAAGATCTTGGTATGCATAAAATTGTACCCATAATCAAGTAGTTGATTCTGAATCCAAAGCACTTGTCCACAGCAACTTGAAGCAGCCACATACTCAGCTTTTGTTGTGGAATTTGCAACCACTGTCTGTTTCTTGCACTGCCATGATATTAATCTACATCCAAGGAATTGACAACCTCCTGTTGTAGACTTCCTATCCAAGCTTGCTCCAGCATAATCACTATCAGTGTATGCTACCAAATCAAAAGGAGAATCTTTTGGATACCAAAGGCCCAATTTTGGTTGACCTTTTAAGTACCTAAAAATCCTTTTCACAGCATGAAGATGTGAAACCTTTGGATTGACTTGGTATCTAGCACAGGCACACACTGCAAACATGATGTCAGGTCTTGAAGATGTAAGATACATCAATGAACCAATCATTGACCTATACATATGAACATCCACTTCTTCACCATCTTCATCCTTGAGTAGAGGCTTTTGAGTTTCTATTGGTGTGCTTGTAGTCTTGACTTCTGTAAACCCAAATTTCTTTAAAATTTCATCAACATATTTATCTTGACTAATAAATATGCCATCCTTCTTCTGCTTCACTTGTAATCCCAAGAAGAATGTAAGTTCTCCCATAGAACTCATCTAAAATTTCTCATGCATCAACTTCTCAAATGCAATGCATAGCTCCTTCTTTGTTGAACCAAAGATGATATCATCCACATAAACTTAGACCAGCAAAATATCACCTTTGTGCCTTTTGATGAATAAGGTCTTGTCAATTTTCCCTCTTTGAAACCCATTGTCCAACAAATATGTTGACAAGGTTTCATACCAAGCTCTAGGAGCTTGATGTAGTCCATACAGTGCTTTTTCAACCTTGTATACTCTATCAGGAAAGTCTGGATCTTCAAATCCTGGTGGTTGACATACATACACCTCTTCTTCAATCTTCTCATAGAGAAAAGCACTTTTTACATCCATTTGATACACCACAAAATCTTTAAATGAAGCATAAGCTAAAAATAGCCTAATTGCTTCAATTCTTGCAACAAGGGCAAAGACTTCATCATAGTCAATCCCTTCTTCTTGTGTGTACCCTTAAGCAACCAATCTTGCTTTATTTCTTATCACAATTCCTCTTTCATCCTTTTTATTCCTAAAAACCCATTTAGAGCCTATAGCCCTTTTTCCATTTGGTAAATCCACTAAAGTCCAAACTTCTTGTAACTTGAATTGTAAAATCTCTTCCTGCATAGCTTCTATCAAACTTGGATCCTTCAATGCATGAATTACCTTTTTGGGTTCTTCCAGTGATAAAAAGCAAGCAAACAAGCAGTTTTGAAGGTCTTTATGGTTTGTTCTTTGTTGAATAGTACTAACAAACCCATGTTCCTCCAAATTCTTTGACATCTTTCTTGTTTGTGTAGCTGATTGCAAATCTCCAATCACTTGATCAAGAGGATGATCTTTATGAATTCTTGTAGTTGGATTAGGACTGACTTGGATTGTTGTATCCAAATTGTTCATGTCAGCCACTGCACCATCATCTTCATCATCTCTTAAGAAGTCAAATATGCTATAATCTTCCAAAGCAGGCATATTTGGATCAAATGGAAGTTCAATGCTTGTTTTTCCACCAACAGCATTAACCTCATTTGTGCCAGCAGCATTAACAGTTGAACTAACAGTATTAACATTACTAGCAGTATTAACATTGTTAGTGCTGTTAACATTATCTTCCTTCTCTTGATCTTTACATTCACTATCTTTTCTTAGATCTTCATCAACCTTCTTTCCATCATCACTTGAAGGTTTGGATCCATCATCATGAGAACTCTTTAGATCTTAGGAATATGGTGGATCAGCAGTCCATAATGGTAGCAAAATATAATCTTTGACAGGTTCTGTCTCCTTTCTAGCTTGACTTGCGTTATCACTTGCTTTTGTACCTGCAAAACAATTAGACTGTGTATCTGCAATAATTGGCTCATAATTCATTGTTCTTGTTAGTGCATCAATATCAAATAGCCAATCTAGTCCACTACCTACAACATTAGGTGTACTCTCACTAAACCTAATATGCAAGTTTTCTTCCACTATCCTTGTTCTACTATTGAATACTCTAAAGGCTTTACTATTTAAAGAGTATCCAACAAAGAAACCTTCATCAGCCTTACCATCAAATTTGCCTAAGTGATCTATGGTATTGAGAATGGTAACAGGACACCCAAATGGTCTCATAAAACTTAAAGTTGGTGTTCTACCATGAAAAAGTTCATATGGAGTCTTGTTATGAGGCTTAACTACTAACACTTTATTTTGCACATATAAAGCAGTATTAACTGCTTCTGCCCAAAGAGTAGTTGGCAACTTAGAATTAGCTAGCATAGTCTTAGTAGCCTCAATGAGTATCCTGTTCCTCCTTTTAGCAACTCTATTTTGTTGAGGAGTTCCATCTACACTAATCACCTTAACCTTAACCTTGTGATCTACTAGATTTTCTATCCCAGTTATAAAGGACTTAAGAATGCCACTAGTCTCATCCTTAGTAGCTAGAAAGAAAACCCATGTAAACCTACTATAATTATCTGTAACAACTAGGCAATACATTTTCTTCATAAGGCTTTTTACAAATGTTAAACCAAACAAGTCCATATACAACAAGTGTAAAGGAAGACTGATTGAGTTCTCTGTTTTGGTCTTACAAGAGGCTTTGTGCTGCTTTCCCTTTTGACAAGCAACACAGGTTTCATCATTTTCAAAACGTTTGGAAGGTAAACCTCTTACAAGATTTCCCTTAACCAATTTATTCATAGTTTTAAAATTTAAGTGACCTATCCTTCTATGCCAAAGTTTAGATTCATCAGATGTGGATTTTGCAAAAAGACAAGTTAAACCTCTTTTAGGAACTATGTTCTTTAAATCAACACTATACATATTATTCTTTCTAGGAAACTTAATTAAAACTTGACTTTCATCAAATAAATAAAGTTTGGAGATAACACAATACATTCAGTGTCATTAAAAAGAACACTATTCTTTTTACACACATTTGTGAGACACGAAAGAGATAAACTTTAACTCATCTCACAAAATACACATTTCAAATCTAATTAACCATTATAATGTACATTTTCCTGTGAATTTCCCATCCTTTCGGTTCCCTCCAAAAGCAACGTATCCTCCATCTATCCTCTTCATAGTCAGATAAGATAAGACATGTTCCCTGCATGGGCCTAGCATCCACTATCACTTACTCCTTTAATCTTGTAAATCCATTTGTGGATTGCCCTATACATCAGATAAGAAAATTAGTTTCTTTTGGGGACCCAAGCCATCACTAACTTAGATCTGCCTTGTGCATAAATATAATCAAACCTTCTTAGGATGGTTGATTACTGTGTGTTTAGATAACATGGTCTAGGAAACTTTATTTTTTGGTTTCAAACCCAACAAGCTGAGGCCTTAACAACATTAACATTATTTCCCTGAACAACATTAACTACTGCTTTTGGCATAGCAGTATTAACATTTTACCACTAACAGTATTAACCCTTTGATTAATATTACTATTTTTAATTGCTGTGTTATTATTAAGGGCCTCTAACATTGAATGTGATGTTTCAATAAAGGATGACATTGGTCCTAGCAGCATTAACTGGTGTTTTTTACAACACCTCAATGAGCAGTATTAACTTGTCTCGCAGTATTAAACTGATACTAAGCCCGATTCAATTATACAGCTCTTGGAACCATGTATCTTTTTAGCACAGTGTGAGTCGTTTAATAGCAAAATTTTAATGATTCACCCTTTGAGGCATTGTTCGCCAAACAGGTTGTAACCATCCTTTGATATTGAACATATTTAGATGGTAAATGCAGTCAACTTGCAAATGATAAAAGCTTCAACACACATAACAGGCCATATTAAACACTCAAAATTTCTTCTTGTCTTTGAGACCATCATATTGTTCAAATGTCTTTGATTGCCTCTTGTACTGTGAGTGTTTTGCGCCTATGTTTCTCCAGCTTGTTTTTAACAGTTTTTCCCTAGCATATTCTCTTGTTGCTTAGATTTAACAAACTCTATCTTAGCAATACTAGGCTTAACTGTTTTCTTCTCAGTTTTAGTTTGAGACATATTTTCTTCCTCACTATCTGACACCTATTCTTCAATAATTGGGGCATCATCATTCTTCCTAACTATCTCAGACACTTCTTCATCAGACTTTCTATTTTCAACTACAGGCTTATTAACAAACTCATCTAAACCAGTAAAAGACAAATCAGGTGTTGGAGGCATGAAATTTCCTATGTAGGGAGGTGGAACTGCATTATATTTTTCATAGCCTAAACCTTTCTTGCAATTATCAATAATCTGACACTCTATGAGCTTGTTTAAACTTTCAGATGCATTTTCAAATTTATCTACATTAAATTGAATGCTATCTTTTTCTTTTTGAAGTTTTTCAGCTTCTTCCTAAGCTCACTAAAGTTATTTCTCCTACTTGAATATCCCATTTTAAGCCATTAATCTTTCTACATAACATACTTATTCTTTTATAAAATTCAAGTTTTTCTTCTACTAATTCAAAACTGTTTATTACCTAAACCCATAAACTAGATTTCTCTAAATCTCTTAATAGTTTGATCATTTTGAGATTTAGTAATTTTAACAGTTTCCATACAGAATTTTTCAAAAACAATTTGAATCAATTGGATACCTCAGAGTCGAACTTGAAGATGAGTAAGCCATAAGTTTCATAATTGGCCCTTCCTCTGCTGATCTCTCCAGTCATATCCACAAAGACCAGCAAATGAACCCAAGTTGTGGAATGTTGATGTTTTATATAGACACACCTTCTTGAGCTTTCCTTCTTGTTGTCTTGATTTCTTGGAGCTCTGTACTCCCTAGCAAAATGTCCCCTCTTGTGGCAGTTATAGCACTCCACTTTGGACTTATCAAAACCAATAGTCTCATTGCCATTAATAGTAAGCTTTCTTCCTGTCTTCTTCAAAAACCCCTAGCCCTTATAGTTAACATTTGGCCATTTGCCATCTTAAATCCATCTCTTCTATGTCATCAGGATGGATTTGTTGCAAGTCCTCATGTGCAAGTTGAGGACTATTTGGTTGACTAGCAAAGAATGAACAAATAACATCATCACTCAAGTTATCAATATTTGTAGAGTAAGCAGTATTAACTTGAGTGCTAGCAGTAGTAACTCCATGACCAGCATTAACTGCTTCATTAGAGTTGCTAGTATTGTTATTAGAAGAGGACACGAAAGCCATGTTTCATGTGCTTGAATTTGAGCTAAGATATCCCATTAACTTCTAGGTTCATACACCTGGAGGTTTGTTTGTAGAGATCATCTACATGCTCATTGTATCAAATCAATCTTTATGTCCTCCATACAACAGCATGTGTGTTTCTACGCAGGTGACAAACTTCTTAATAACTTTTTGATTAACATCTCTTGTAATACTTTTCACCAAAAGGTCCAATTGACTCACAAGCTTTTGAAGCCTATCAAAAGTTTGATCAAGTATCTTTGAGCTTGGAGCAGTGAAGTTTTCATATTGCTGCTTTAAGAGATTCCTTTGAGTCTTTTTAGTAGCTTCATTCCCACCAAAACTATTTTCAATAGCTTCCAACAATAGCTTAAAATCCTTTATAGAGTTAAACTTTAATTGATGTTCATTAGGAATGCCCATCATTAAAGTACTTCTAGCCTTCACTTCTAATCTTCTATGAGCCTTATCTTCAGCAGATGTAATAGGCATCATTGTTGTAACACCTTCCATAAATTGTGTTTTTGGAAAGGTTGCACCATTCCCTATGACTTCCAAAAGTGCATAGTCTATCATCTGGATGTATTGTTCAATCCTCATCCTCCATAACTCAAACTTACTCGGTTTGAGCATTGGAACTTTGGATGTAGCCACTATGTGTACAGAATCTTGATCCATATCTTCTAGAAAAGTTTTTCAAAGCAACAAGCTCCGATACCACTTGTTGGTCCCAGTTCAACACTTATATAGATTGAATTCCTTAAGTTTGTTTAAGGTTTAGTTATATTAGATAAATCTAACACAACTATAGTAGAAACTTTGTGTGAATGTATTAAAGATTATGAGGAATCTAATCTTTAATAAGAAGAATTTTCAATAGAACAGTAAAACACAATGAACATATAATTCAACAAAACATAAAAGCTCTAATATTATTAAGCAACTAATACGAATACTCTCAAAGTATTAGGGTTACAAAGACCTTGAAGCTATGAACTATACAACTTTGTATATTTTTCTGTATATGATTGTTATCAATCTATATGCCCTAGGACCTCCTTTTTTACACCAAGGAGTCCTAGTCGATTTACAATATATTCCTAAGACTTAGAATATTCTCTATGATCTATTCTATAAATAACTAATACTTATCACGTAAGTAATCTTGATCTCTAAACAATCTTTATCCTTTCTTCTGTCTTTATCCTTTCTCTAACAGTAGAAACTCTTACAACAGTCTTAATCTTTGAGCAGTTGTAACTTTTGTACTAGCAGCATTAACTTTTAACACTAGCAGTAGTAACTTATACACCAGCAGCATTAACTGTGTACAAGCAGTAGTAACTACTTAGAATATTTTCTTCAATCTTCACCAGCAGTACTAACTTTACACTAGCAGTACTAATATATACTAGCAGTAGTAACTGTGAGCTAGCAGTACTAACTTTATACTAGCAGCACTAACTACTTAGCATATTTTTCATTAAAGTTAATGAACAGCACTAACTTTAACTTAGCAGCAGTAACACAGACCTTAGCAGCAGTAACTTTAAGATCATTAAGAAGTCTTTTAATCCGAACAACCCTAAATGGTATTATAAGGATGGTGTTTATACAAGAATGTTATGGAGGCCAAGGTACATTTTCTTTGCTTTATTTAAATTAGGAAAATTGGTCTCCAAGAATAGATATGGCGTATTAGGTTAAAACCTATATGGCGTATCTACTGTTTTATTAGAAATTGACTAAGTCAATAACACTCGCTAATACGGCGTATTAATCAAGAATCAATACGGCGTATCGAATTTGGGTATAAAAACCCCTCTAATACGCCGGATTTAGTTTTACCATTATTTTTTTACTCCGCACATATAAAAGAATTTACCACAAAAAATTTCCTGGAGATTATTCTAGTTTTGATTCATAATCATACTCTTTTCTTTGTCAAGATCATAAGGTATTAAGCTTTCCCCTTTCTCTTTTCGATTTGCTATTTCGAATTAATTTTGATTTAAAAATTAGGGTTAGGGTTGATTAATGGAGAGTTAGATGTAGACAATAAAACCTTTACCCCCCCTAAATGAGAATTAGGAAGTTTTTAAAATGGGTTAAAGTGTGTAAAAAAGGGAATCCCCTTTTCGTTTTCATATTGTAGAGCAATACGGCGTATCCACTCACATGGATATGGCGTATTGACTTAATTTCACCCAATTTAAAAAACCTCAATACGGCGTATTCAGTTTAATGAATACGGCGTATTAATCTAAAAAGGATCCTGAACTTTAATGCCCATACGCCGTATTGACTCACATCTATATGGCGTATTAACCACATTAACCCTTATACAACGTATCCATTTATGAATACATCGTATCCACCCTCAAAACAGAATGTCTAAAAGTCTATAATCTTTGTACTATTCTGGTTGATTTTACAGATGTGGCTCTTCCACCACATGATCAGAGGCACCAGTACCTTAGGTACGAGGGGTTACGGTATACAGATGCTGATATTGTAGATTTTGAGACGAGATTGGCTAGGATATATAGGAGGAAGTACACCGGTGCATGTATTGATTTTGGATTTACCAGACTTGCTGGGCTTGAGGGTTGAGTGTTAGGATGCTTATAGAGCACAAAGAGGCTCAGGGAGTGAGTTTGTTCACTAGCCGAGCATGGAGGAGGCTATTTGATATTAGAGGGCTGTTGGTACACGAGCTCATTCTGGATTTTTTCAGTACGTTCAGGTTTAGAGAGGCTATACTTGATTTAGATATGCCTAGAGCTCTACAGTTTTAGTTAGGTGGAGCTAGGAGGCGCCTGAGCTAAAGGCAGTTTATTATAGCCTTAGATTACACACTAATGAGGAGATGCAAATTGTTTGATTCGGTGCACACTGGGCTAAGAGTGCGAGACAGATCCCCGACAAGGGGGAGCTGAGGGATTATTGGATTGGGATCTCATCTGCTAGAGATTTCCTTGGCACAGCCTCGTCTTCCACTGTGATTACATATCTGATTCTTAGGCAATGCCACAGGTTGTTTGCTTATAGTATTGCTGGGAGGAGTCAGGCACCTAAGAAGGTGACCGTGACTGATTTGTTTTACTTAAGGGGGATGGACGTTGGCTCGGTTAACGTCCCTTATTTATTGGCTAGATACTTGAGGTTGTTTGCTGATGGGAGGAAGAGCAGGGATCTTATCTCGGGAGGACAGTTTATAGCATGATAGCTGAGGGTCATAATTTTGGGCTCCTAACAGAGGAGAGGCTTCGAGGATTGACAATTATTGCCCCTGAGCTCCTGATTATTGATATGGCTGAGTTAGTGAGGTTACAGATCTGCATGGAGATTAATGATACATGGGCTTGGGTAGCCTTGGGACCAAAGAGGCAGCCTGATACTACGGCTGGTGCCCCTGAGGCCGCTGAGGATGCTCCTATTGTGGATGAGGGTGACCAGACTGTTTCCGGCACCCGTACAGGCAGGCCCCCCAAGGGGGGGAACAATGGGGGGGGGGGGGGGGGGGGGGGGGGGGGGGGGGGGGGGGGGGGGTCCCAAAAAAGGGAAAAAGGGGAAAAAAAGGGGGGGGGGGGGGGGGGGGGGGGGGGGGGGGGGGGGGGGGGGGGTGGAAATATTTTTATAATTAATGAAAAAAAAAAAAAAAAAATAAAAACGAGATGTGTATTTAAGATTTAGGTGTGTAGGTGGTTGTGAATTGGTAGTATGGATTATGTATGAATTGGTGTTATTGTGAGTGGATTGTTGATAATATTGGTGGGCAGTTAGAATAATATATGGAAATTATAAGAAATGTAATGAAAGGATAGTGAAGGAATGAAGATAAGATAAAGTAAAAAAAACAAATAATAGTATACGTGCACACCGCCAAAGCCATGAACCAGCACAAAGCCCCATGAATCCACTATCCTTATCTTTTTTATTATATCTTTTGTACATTTATTATTCATATCGTGATGTATCTAACTTAAAACAGGTTCTCATATTTTTGTATGTATATCATGATATAATGTTTTGACTTGTTTGTGCATAATAGAACAAAGAGTGACAGTAAGTTTAGCAACATAGCTCGTGAGTACATTTCAGATACAAGCATCATATCCAAACAAGAATAACATAATTGAGAAGTGAGATGATTTCAAGTGTGTGGAAGCTAAAGAAAAGTCTAACTTAAAGACTTCGCTGTAAACAAAAGTGCTTCCCGGGAGACAACCCGGAATGTTATTTATTTTTATCGAGTCTGTCTTCCCAGACATCAATACGGCGTATCCGCTCCATACCATATACCGTATTGATTGTCTGGACGTTATCAGTCTTTACTTTTTATGCACTTTTAAAACATTATTGTCAGTTCTGGCAATATGACGTATTCATTCACATGATACAGCTTATTCACCAAACTGACTCGTATATAGTTTATTTAGTTTAGTTTAAATTAACCATAGATACCAAGATAGGAATGCACATGTTTTCCCTATATTTTATACAGGACCTCGGGAAAGAAATATCGACTAATATTGATGGAGAATTTACAAATCCGGAGATCGTGAAGTGTTAGAGTCTTGAAACTTCAAGGCGGCCGTTCAACACGAATTCTTGCTCAATAAAATCAACATGGAGAATATACCGAGCAAATATCAAGGGAGTTTCTCATTCTAATTCTTTTTAATTCTCGTATTTAATGTTTGAATCTGATACAACGAGGGCGGATGTATAGATTCTAGTGGGGGATGGAATTAGAGTATTTACTTGTCCTATTTTTCACACTAAAATGCTTAAATTATGCTCAAATTTAAAAAAATTCAAGTGAACTTTTGTGAAATTACTTGATACATAACCCGCACACAATAACCTTTGTTAGATATTGTAAGGATTTAAACTTATCCTTTTCCAAATGTTTACCCAAATTTAACAAAATATGAGTGTGTCGGTGTTGTTGTAGACTTTAGAACTTGGCTTGGTATATCACTCGAGACAGCAGTGATGAGTACTATTGATTTAGATGGAGTAACTTGTTTAAATTGGTAAATTTTAGGATTACACCCAAAACGCCTTTACATGTTGCTTATTAACTAACTACATTGGTTAGTTAACAACCCTATAAACCCTTTGTTTACTCTCATTTTAAGAGTAAGATACCTGATAACGCCCAAATTATACATGTTTTCGGTGGCATTATTTGTATATATTTATCATTTCTCGTGAACTTTCGATACTTAATAGCATAAATTGCTTGCAGGTTCACTAGAAGACATCACAAGATTAAAAGAAATAAAGCTCAAATGTTTACACATATTAGAAATCAAGATACAAGAAAAGAATAAAATCTCAAGCTGAAAAGTCTGCAAGTGCGCCGCACGTATCAGTAGTGCACCGTATTTCCTCTTAAAGTCTGCAAGTGCGCCACACTTTGCCTTTGTGCACCGTATTTCTCCCCAAATTCAAAAGTAATTAAAGCTTAGTCAAACAAGCGCATTAATACCTCAAGTACGCCACACAAAATAAGGTGTGCGCTGCACTTCCTATCCAACTATGAAGAATTAATGAAGACATTAATGTCACTGCATTAACACCCTAAGTACGCCGCACAAATTATCTTGTAACGGAAGACATTTATTATCCTCACATTTAATCACCAAGTACGCCCCACAAATACCCTTGTGCGCCGCACTTTTCACCTATTTTCAGCCTATAAATAGAGGACGAATTTTCACTCTCAAACCATCCCACAAAACATTGCTCTCTTCATTCCTCAATCATCTCATCAGAAATTCTTCATCCATTCCTTCCAAATCATCCACTAAAATACCATAAACACCACACCCTTTTGAAGATTCAAGATCAAACGATCAAGAACGAAGCAGAATATCATATTAGTATATTAGAATAATGGAAATTCATGTTAAATCATCTTATGTTATGAACCTCATAGCCATGAGAGGCTAAATCTCTCATGACTACTCGGTGACGTTATGATAATGAATAAGTGTTTGGTATGATCTTAACTTAGATTATATAATCATATCGGTATAGGTCGAAAGACCCGTTATAAATCTATATAGTTTTAAAGATTTGTCTATGATCTTTATCATCTGTGTTGAGAAATCCACTTTTGTAAATTGATGAACAAAATAAGATTGGTATACATAAGTAACTAAACTATATAGAGGTGACACATTTGGTCTAGTCAACTAAATATAAATCTTGAGTTAATCAAGTTAATTTGTGAAAACGTTTTCTGACGAGAAATCCTTTTTATAAGTTAAGGTTTCATCTTCGAGGTCTTACTTATTTCCAACACTTATGAATTATTTTCAACTATCTGAGTATTTATCTTTATTATTACTGGTAACAAGTTATTTACAAAATTGTTAAAGTCTATTTTTCTGATTATTTGAATACTACTCAAATCCCTGTGGACGACCTGGTCTTACCTAAAAAGATTATACTGCATACATGAGTTATACTTTTACCCGTGTGTTTTCCTATAATAAAATTGGTATTTTCAGTCATTGTAAATTTAAAGCTTTTGAAACACATCAGTCATTAAACATAAATGTTAGTTTTTCTTACCTTATTTGTGTGTTAATCTTTGATATCAAACTAGATCCATCCGTTGCGTACTCGTAGTAAACATGGTTTACTAGTTGTAAAATCCCAACAGTGGCATCACGAGTCAACCTCGTTTGGTGTTATGGGTTACACACTTATAAAACACGCTAGATCCGCATAAGAAAACTTTTATTTATTGTTTTGACCGAAATTATGGCAACAATATGCAATTCTTGCCATAAAGAATAAATAAACACCTAAAATCTTGGTATTATTACTAGCTAAAATCGATTGAAAAAGAATAAATTTATAATTAAAAGTTAATTAAGTCTTATTATTCTTTTCTTTTTCTCGGCCTTAAGACTCACGCAATCATATTATATGATGGATGTGGCGATCTAGGCACTTTAGCAGAAAACCTAGTGAGAGTCTTTTGGTTCTTTATTTGGGGGAAGACTCTTATGAGTACTCAGGGCATTATGTGATTTACTGCTTTTAATATAGAGTTTGTCTTCACCTCATCCCCTTTTTCTGTCTGTTTTATTTGCTTATATGTGATATTCCATGAGACTAGTAATATATGCAAAAGACTTTTTGAAACTCTAAACGGACTAATACTTAAAGAGAAACTTGTTTTTATTTAAAATGACGATTCTTGAGAGTTTATGTGTCATATGGGTGTGGTTATCTATAATGTTACGCTTAAAAACGTAACTTCCCACTACGAACTTACTCGAATCTTGGTTTAATTGTTTGTAAAATTACACACATAATTATAAACTCCTTGTGACCTGCTATGTGTTATTTGTAAAACTGGGGTTTGGACAAATTAATACAGACGTTAAATCTATAAAACTGGTTTTATTATAACTTGATTTGATTTTTGAATTCTTGTTTGTCAACTTGGGTTCGGCTTACATCCGATAATCATGGCCTATAAGGTTTCCCACGACGAAACTTGAAAATATAAATCATCTTATAATCTGATTAACACTATAATGTTTTTATGCTCTTATCAATGATGAATCACTACTGACCATGGCTTTATTGACCATGGCTTTAGTGGAGATCTAGGGTTTAATTGACCTTTAATCTTTTCTCGCGCCACTACATGCTTTGGCATATGAGGCAATTATTGGAAGAACTTGTGTTTTTGGACACATGTAAGAGTACAATATAGGGTTTGGTCAATTTTTAATGTTTTCCCGCGATAATAGCACATCTAAAAAAACTAAAGTTAACAAAATGTTTTTCTTAACTTGTGTTACAAAGATGTTATGCATGCTTCTTTGTACACGTTTTTGACACATGTTTTTATAAACTTATGTGTATACCCCTATGTGAAATTTTAAGTCTATGCCAACCAAACTAAGAACACTTGCACTTGGTTTTTTCTCCCTGGTCAGACCTAAGGTTAATTCCAACCCAAGGCAAAAAAATTCTCTCTAGTCAGACCTAAGGTCAATTTTTAAATGTTCTTTTTTGGTGGACTTAAGTCGAGTATGCTTGGTCAGACCTTGGACCCGAAGCATAAGATGAGACAAAACATGTACATGACATTACTATATGAATTACTATAGTCATGTGTCTTATATAACTAAGAGTTGCATTTACAATGCAATTAACGCACGCCGCTTACCTCTTGCCCTACGTGTTTACACGTTGGTCAGACCTTCTATAATAAGTGGGAGGTCAAGTTAGATCTTAGTCTTATTAGTAATTAATTGGGTAGTTAATTTCTTTTAAGAATTTAATTATCGAAAATACTAATTATTTAAACTTTTTCTGATTGTAGAGGACTACCACAGTCGTAAATAATTCGGTTTTCAAGGGTTTCTTTGAGAAACAAAAATTAACTGGACCTAACTTTATCAACTGGTACTAACAACTTCATATTGTGCTATCATTTGATGATAAGTTAAACTATCTAGAGCATCCAATTCCTGCTGCTCCTGTTCCAGCTTTTGCTGGACAGCAAGTTCCTCCCGAAGCTCTTGCAGCTCATACTAAATGGGTCAAAGGACAAAAGGAAATTGTTGTTCTCATGCTTATGACCGTGGAACCAGATCTTCAACGGAATCTAGAAAATCTTGGTGCATATGACATGCTACAGGAGCTGAAAACTCTGTTTTCTCAACAAGCAGAGCAGGAACTTCTTCAACCCATGAGAGAGTTTCACGCGTGCAAACAGGAAGAAGGACAGTCTGTAAGCTCATATGTTCTAAAGATGAAGAGCTATATAGATAATTTGTAGCGTCTGGGTCATCCCGTGTCACAAAACCTAGCAGTGAGCCTCATCTTGGTCTCTCTGTGAAAGGAATATGACAGTTTTGTGCAGAACTATAATATGCAGAGCATGTGGAAGACGGTAAATGAGTTGCATGCCATGCTTAAGATACATGAGCAAACTCTACCAAAGAAAGATGCACTTGCACTTCATGCAATTAGAGTAGGCAAGGTCCAGAAGAAAAATAACAAAAACAAGAAATCACAATTGGCTGCTCAGGGAAAAAAAATCAAGGGAAAGGAAAATATAAGCTTGCTTATGTTCCTAAACCCAAGATTCCCCCTCCACCTAAGAAGGGAATCCTGCTAAGGACTCAGTCTGTCACCAATGCGGTGATACATGCCATTGGAAGCAGAACTGTCCCTAATATCTATCCGAGTTGCTAAAGAACAAGAAGTTGTATTAGGGAGCTAGTACTTCAGATATATTTACTATAGAACTCTTTTTTTTCCTGGTAAATCTTGGGTATATGACACGGGCTGTGTGTAACACCCCCAAATTGGGTCGCAGTGGAAAAGGGTCCGGGAGTGTTACTTCATAATACAACATCACAAGATATGAGAACGACCTCTATATGAGTCGTTTTAAAAAGATACATTCGATTAACTGAAATGTTTGTTATAAAAGCTCTAAGCTTTAATTGTTCATTGTTGTGAAAACATAAAGATTTTGATACATAACAAAATATCCCAAAATGTAATGTAGTAAATCTTTAGTGCATTTAGACTTCAAAATGATGCTTCCGAATGTATTTATGTTGTACACTTATTTACCTGAGAAAAACATGCTTAAAAACGTCAACATAAAGTTGGTGATTTCACAGGTTTACGTATGTATATAAAGTAGGACCGCAAGATTCAAAGTGTAAGACAATGTAACACATATAATATCTCAAAATGTAATTACGATTCCCTAAGCTCATGACACTGAAGCTACAACATGTATGTCTGCAAATTAATGCCAATAATGTGCTCGTGTAGATGTTCAACCCGCAACATCCCAAAATGTTCCGACATGGTATATGTCCGTTAGTTTAGTACACCGAAGCTAGTGAGCGTTACTCACCCGAACGGGGATGTCAATCCTAAATAGATCTATTCGTAACACTCGCGCTTACCTCCAGTAATTGACAATTCATGATTCATGGGCATAGTGGGTTATCACTATTTAGGCAAACTCGTAATTTGTTTAAAAGTGTACTTGCGTCAAAATGTAAAACAATGCATGTTTCTCACCCCAAAAGTTGTAAATCATTGTAATTGTTTAAAATGGGGCTATGAACTCACCTTAGTGAATGAATTGATTATATAAATCAAATGAGTGAATCGTCACGTAAAATCCGAATGCTACCTAATTATTTATAGGTCGAATGAGTATAGCGTAATTAAAATAAATACAACAATATAAATTATAGAGTTACATCACCACCTAATAGTTTTTGTTTAATTTATAAATGTCGAAACAATATTTAAGTTACGCTTGATATTTAATATCCAAGTATATGTGTCCGTAAAAGTATTATCTTTGTCTAACAATTGATTATTTGTTAACAATACTTGATTTAATGTTTTTATTATTTATATAATGTTATATAAATAGTTTAATCATTTTGTAAAATAATATTTATAAAGTTAAAAACATGTTTAAATATTATATAAGTAATACTACATTGTTATGTATATATATATATATACACTAGTAACATAACTCGCCCAATGGGCGAGTTCGCTTCATAATAAAACCACATCAGACTCAAATGTTTCATAAGTTTGCGCTTCTAGATTATCAATGAAAGGCTGCAATGAAAAAAATAGTGCATACAAAAAAAATTCAAACCTTATGTCGTTCATATTCGAAGAAGAACATCATTGATCTTCTAAAAAACAAAATACAAATACGATTCGGGTGATAAAAAGATGGTTCAGTACCATCTAGCACTAAATAACGTGAGTTATAACACAGGAATGAAAATACCTTTTGTAGACAACCTGCAAAATTATAACCTAAACAAAATAAACAAAACAAAGCATATAATGGAAGACATACATGTGGTTTTAGGATGAATGGAAGACGACCAACCTGCATACAATGATAAATACGAATGATATTAGGGTTTATGATAAATAACAATAATGGTTGATTCAATTAATGATTCAAATAAAGTAAAAAAAAATAAAGTTAAAGAGGAATGAATGAATACTGACTTGATAGAGGAGAAGAAGGCAAAAGTTAGCATCTAAGCTGTAGACAATATAGCATACTTATGTAACATATGGTGGTATAAATACCCCTCTATGGCTTCCATGGAAGGGTTGAGACTCTTGTATTATTTTCATATTCCATATTATTTTTACACTTTTACTTTCTCTTTCAACTCTCTCACGAAAACATGGCTATCTTGTGGTTTGAGTCTCCCCGACCACCGGATCAAGGATTCTTTAAAACTAACACCTTTTTTACTAATCTACTGAGTGATTACCAAAATAATACAAATCATCTTTAGCGATTACCTTGACATGAATCAACGACGCGAGTCCAATTTGTATTTGATTGAAAAAGAGTATCCAAAGTTCCCGACATGTTAAAACAAAAGTAAAGTAAATTATACAAAACCAGATATCAAAATCACTTATTAAACTAAGCAACATTACTTGACGTAGATGGTTGTTAAACTATTATAAAATTTTATCACAAATTTAAAAAATACCTTTTGTAGACAACCTACAAAATTATAATATAGACAAAATCAACAAAACAAAAAATTATAATGAGTTTTAAAGAGACATACTCGTGGTTGCTCGCACAAACAAAATATTCAATGGAAAACGACCAACCTAAAAGGCTGCAATGAAACCAACATATGCATATCATGCATCAAAACCAATGGCACTCATTACAACTCTTATGGTAGGTCACCTATTTCATTTAAACAAACAATAAGCTCATATAAAACTTCATATATATACTGACAAAATAGAAGCCGCATAGTTTCCTTGAAATTAAGGACATGTTCAAATATAATAGAAGTATCATAGTTTCTTTGATATTAAGGACACTACATTTACGTGGCAAATAGAACTAATTCTATACTACACATGATTACACAAACACAAAAAATGCCTTTATTTAATCACATCAACAATGATGTAAACTGACTAATTAAAATACCTTATTTTTGATATTTGTTTGATAATTTATTTGATACCAAAAAATCAGACGAATAAGAAATCGGTAAAGCATTAGACTAATAATATTCTCTTTAATAAGTTAACTGGTCAAAGATAGAACAAATAAAATAATTAAAACCTACACTGCCAATGCTTTTATAACTTGCTAGATCCCTTTTTTTCTTTAGTTTCTTGCCAACGTAGGGAGATACAAGACTCGTTGTTGCTGTTGTGTGTATCTCTATCTATCACGAATGAATAAAATAAAAGAGATATATAATAAAAAAAACTTAAATGGGGAATAATCTATTCACAGCCTAATTAAACAAAGATTGTTATACTTCGACAATAATCTAAACCTTTGATAAAAATTACAAATTAATAATCTAAATTCCTTCTTCCCTTTTGTTTGAATCCTGTTATAACCCCTGAAATTGGGATTAATCATTGATTGATTAATCTCATATCGAGCGTGTTAGGCGGGTTTCTCATCTTGGGTTTTTGTAATTTAGATCTGTTATTCTCCTCTTCAAATTGATTCCGTTTCCGATTAATCCATGCCTCCATTAAACCCTAGCTATTTTCGATTAATAGACATCCCTTCAATCCAAAGATGGGTAGCTTTCGTTCAAAAGAAGATGATGTGTCAAAGATTTCGACTTCGATTTTTGTTACAAATTTCCCGGACTCCTTCTCTGCTAAGGATCTATTCTACTCATGTAAGCAATATGGTCACGTGGTCGATTCGTTTATTCCAACAAAGAGGACAAAAGATGGTAAGCGTTTTGGATTTGTTCGATTTATCAATGTCTTTAATGTGGAGAGATTGGTAAATAACTTATGTACGATTTGGGTGGGTCGATCGAAATTCCATGCTAATGTTGCAAGATTCAAAAGAGAGTACATGTAAGGGAACGTGTTAACGTCGGGATTAAGGATAGAATGAATCGAATAACAGGAAAGTTTGATGGGTCTCATAAGGAATGTGGAAATACAGTTATTGGTTAAATCATTTGTGTTGTGATGAAGACTAGTGAATTGCCAATAGATAAGGAATCTCCTCCTTTTGGCGATTGTCTTGAAGATGATTGTTTGATGCGAAGGATCTCACTTTTGGCGTTGATGGGCAGAGTCAAGAGATGGCCTTTTAGTCAATTTAAGAAGGCGCTTTGTAATGAAGGTTTCGATGTGGTTAGATTAAAACTATTTGGGAGAAAACTTTGGGTATACTCGAATTCGAGACTGCGAAGGGCTAAGATTCATTTAGGGTAATTGTGGTGTGGGTCTGGTTTTTGGTCATTAACAAGCTTACGGCTGAGTTAGTTCCTGAAGGTAGATTGGTTTTTTTTTTTAGGTAGAATTTGGACGTGTTCTGTTTTAAATTCTGGTCGGGTCCTACTTTCAAACGTATTGCTGCTAAATGGGGTGAGTTATTGGATGTTGATGATTATGATGAGTTGAATCTTCATTCCAAAAGAATTTGATTCTTTCTAAGGTTTGTGAGACATTAGAGAGCTTCAAAATTGTTTTCGGGTAAGGTTTATTGGGTGCGGCAAGTGAAGTTCTAGGGAGGACTCATAATTTTCCAAAGAGGAGGAGGAAGCACGAATTATCAGTAGAGGATAACAATAATGGCAGAATTAATGATCTCGAGGCAAATAATGGCATTGATGAAAGTAACGTGGAGGAGGTGCTTGAAACACTGTTTGATCAACCTGATGATCAGAAGGACAAACACTCGGAAGATCCTTTTGGTTTATACCCTTTATTGAACAAAGAAAATATCGAATTGGCACGAAAGGTTACTGAAGAAGATCATAGTTTGTCTCATCCGCCGGGTTTCACTCCGGAGGAGGGTTTGAATGAAGGTAATACTGTTAATTTGGGGGGACCATTTTTTGGGGGGTAAAAATGGGAAAATTACGGAGGAAAATGAGGAGAGATTACAATCTGTTAGTTAACCTTGAAGATGGTAAGGATAATTCTGACGTCGGTAACAATAAAAATTCAGATCAAAGCATGCTAAATATTCAAATATTTGGGCCTCTTTTGTTTCTACTTTTTATTTTTCAACCTTACATGTTGTAGAAATTTAAGCCCAAATATATTAATTATATAAAAGACTCATTTTTGCATGAAAAATAAACAAAAGTTAAATTAAGCCGAATTTTAACAACCATTAAACCATTTAGATTAATAAATTGACGTTTATTTTCTCAAACCCACAAACTTGTTTTTACTATTTGGCTTTCTCTCATCTATCATGCATCATTCTTCAATCAAAATTTGCTTTTAAGGATGCTTTGGTTTTCGCTAAAGAAAGTGTAAACGAAAAATAAATGTAGAACAAAAATTTGAAAAGAAAACGAGCTATTTGTAGAATTAGAAAATATGATGATGATGTTGGCATTGAAGCTATAAAACCGGCGAAGAGACTTTTAAAACCAGTTATTTTTTATACATTGCAGCTCAAGCTATTTCATCACTAGAAAGTAAAATTGACTAGTTTAGAGTGTATTAATGTATCTTTAGTTTATTATTTAACATTGAAAATTTAAAATCCGTAGATGATAAGAAGTTAAAAAAGTAGTTTTTGAACTTTAAAAGTTTTTAAGCCATATTATAACAATTGTTTGGATATTAACAACATATAGTTGTTTTTTAATTCACGACGCTGAGATTTTCAATTCATTCATATATAACGCGGGTCTTGATGAAGTCCCTTTAGGAGGAAGTGCTTATACCTGGTGTCTCAAATCTGCTTCTAAAATGAGTAAATTGGATCGATTTTTTATTTCCGAAAATTTGTTGAGCATGTGTCCTAATATCACTGCTAACACCTTGAAGCGGTTTATTTCAAACCATCGTCCTATTTTATTACGTGAAGTCAGGTATGATTACGGTCCTATTCCTTTTTGATTCTATCGTTACTGGCCGGAAGTTGATGGTTTTGACAAGTTGGTTAGGGATTCTTGGAACGTGGCTCCTGTTAACAAGAAAAATGCCATCCGAAACTTCATGGTTAAACTTAAATTTCTTAAAGATCGTATTCGGAGCTGGCTCTCTATTCATAGGTCAAATTCGCGAGGTGAGATCTATTTCCTTAAAGAGGAGTTGCGGTCTTGTGATGAGGTTATTGATAAGGGAGATTGCTCGAATGAGGTGGTCCATAAACGTACGGAGATTCTCAACAAGATTCATCAGGTAAATAATATTCAAGCTTAAGAAATTGCTCAAAAAGCCAAGATTAAATGGACAATCGATGGAGATGAAAATGTGAAGTTTTTTCATGGTATGCTAAACAAGAAGCGCAATCAATCTAATATTCGGGGTATTATGGTATTATGGTGAAGCGTGAATTCTTTGAACATTTTCGGGGTAGGTTCGATAAACCATCAGTGAATCGAGCGTGTATTGATACCCCTTTTCCTGTCTCCCTATCGATTGATCAGAAAGAGGATATGGAACGCAGGATTTCTAAAGAGGAGGTTAAAAGGGCTGTGTGGGATTGTGGCGTTGATAAGTCTCCGGGTCCGGATGGTTTTTCATTTAGGTTTTACCGTCATTTTTGGCCTGTAATTGAGAATGACGTGTTCGAGGCTGTTGACTATGTATGGTGAAATGCCGAATGGATGTAACTC
>BQNB010024337.1:0-60834 GCA_026074375.1 Tanacetum coccineum
AAAGAATGTATTAACAGCCTTGAATCACACACAATCAAACACACCAGTAGCAGGAATGAAAACCTAACACGACTTAGGGTTGAATTAGGGTTAAGAAATACAAATTAAGCAGTCAGTCGCAAAAAGAAAAACAAATCCAAAAGTAGATTGATGAATCGTTCAAGTAAAAATAAACCCTAAACGATTTAGATGAAACCAACACGAGAGTATGTGAGTACAAGGGGCATAAAAAGCCCTAAAAATTGTCTACAATGGCTGCACTATAGCTCTTTAAAGTTCCACACACGAATTATGAAAATAAAAGGGTTTGTATATATAGGAATTGGGTTATGACTGCGTCACTAGGGTTTTGTGACGCCGTCACCCCGTTGATTTCTTCTTAAGGTTTCTTTGACCGACATAAGCTGACACCGTCAAGGGTACATGTGACGCCACCACCAAGTTATTGTGACGCCGTCTCCACACACTGAACCGTCACAAAATTGATCCAAAACTTCACCTTCTAGCCACATTTGGCGACGCCATCATGAAGGTGGTCGCAAGCTTGAAAAGTTATGTTTTTGCCTTGTTTCTTCCCGAATTGAGCCCAAGTCACGTGTATTCCATTCAAATGTGATGTGCGGGTGATTGCAAACCAAAGTTTTACAACCCTCCTAGGTAGTGTACCTAATCGTTGTAGTGTAGTATAGGCAAAACTCAGGGGGTTATTATCGTTCATTAAGGGAATAGTTTGGGTAGGCTCGAATCGTATGGGTACTTAAGGTTTAAGGGGTGAAATAAGATTATTTTTGGGTTTTTATATATTATGAAAGCAAGTAAAATCTTGGGTTTTGAAGGGGGGTTGTTTTAAACTAATGAAACTACTCCTAATTCTATTCTGATTACAGAAAAACAAAGGTTGAGGAAACCTCTTATGGTTAAACAAATGTCTAAGCATGCACTACTCCCTAATTGTCGTCTCTTGTTTTATAACCCGGCACCCTCGTCATGGAATATGTAACTATTTAATTACCTAAACACTTAACTTGGAATCAATCCAAATGGCAAGGTAGTACGAAGACTAATTCATGGGTATCATTTAACCTAGTCGTGTTTCCCTAGACGTCTATGCTAATGTGATATTTTATAGCTAGTTTTCTAAAGGCTAACGCGTATATCATTAACAAGAAGCAATAGTTCAAGATAAACAACTAGGTTTCATGCAATCATAAGCAAATACAAATTATATTTAGTCAAACATGTTTATTGAAAGCGAAGAACAATTAATTAAACAATACATAGACATGTTGAAAGATTAAAGGGATAAAGAATCTTCACTTCAATAAAACATAAAGTAATTGATGAGCACAATAGGGTTACAAACCCTTAAAAACACATAAGAATAGCTGCTATGAAGTATAGAATTGTTCCTCCAAGTTTTTTCCTCAAAAAATAAAAACTAGGGTTTGTATATATAGAAAAAAAGTCGCGACGTCATCACTTGTTATTTGTGATGTCGTCAACCCGTGAATATTTTGCGGGCTTCTCTTGAGTCGGTTACTTTGACGTCGTCAGGATAAATCTTGACGTCATCCCTTGAATGCTCTGACGGTGTCACAAGGAATCTTGATGCCGTCTCCAAGGTCTGCAAATAAATTCTTGAGTGTCTTCGAGTAGAGTTGCAATCTTGTCTTGTTTCTTCCCAAATTGAGTCCAAAGTATGTATATTTCCTCCAAGTGCTTTCCAAATGCTAAAATCACAAAAGGAAATGATTAAACACGATAAATGAGGATATTTGCATCAATTCAGGGGTTAAATAACCTTGAAAAATGTATAAAATGAAACCTCATCAAATACCCCTACACTTGGGTTTTGCTTGTCTTCAAGCAAATATGCTTTTCTACCTAGTCAATAGCAATATCGAGGGCATTTAACCTACTCAATAAATATATATCATGGAACAACCAATTAAACCTCGTAATTAAAAGCACGGAAATTATATACTAGCACCTCACATAAGTGTTTGGATTCTCTCATTCTCTCGGGTGTATAATAGATTATAACAATAAATGGAAACAAGAAAATAACACTCACTACCTGTCATAGTATATAAATTATCATAAGCTTTATAAAGGATCAAAAACCTCAATCGCTTTGGCGTAAGCACCTAGAAATTACTATCAAAGAGGTCTTTAAAGGGTTTTGATGTATAGGTGTATGGTAAAGGAAACACGGTTTGGGGATATTTGGAGAATTTTGAGTGGTGGCAAGTTAATTATCTACAAGAATACATGTAAAAGGTGTTGCTAAGCTAAGACTAGACAAAACTAAGACAATAATGTACAAACTCTACATCAAACCCTTTCTTTTCTTTTCTCGATTCTTTCTTCAACATAAATAATAGCAAGATGGAAACCCATATCTAATATATTTTTTGCGTTTTTTTTTGATTTTTTTGTTTTTTATACACTTTTGCCATGCCATCTGCTGAAAGATAAATAATACATGACTCGGGGTTTATAGTTGCACCTTTACATTTGAGTTTTTACTACTCGAAAACATAAACTAACTAATGACTCAAATTGAGAAGGATCAACATAACATGGAGAACATTAGACAAACTTGGGGGTAATGACTTAAGTTTTCTTCCCCATTTCTTTGCACAATAAATAACTACCATGAATCTCAATCATTGCAAAACTGTATACACTAATACTGACTTGACTTAGCAACCATGTACTCAAGCAAACAATTCACTAGGGTTTAACAAATGTGATAACAATAATGTACTAAAAATGAGTACATGGAAGGAAGGCAAAGGCGAATTGGGGGGTAATATTTTAGTGGGGTGTAAACAATGCTCTTCATTAATTAATCCGGAATCCACTAGAAAATTACGAGAACGGCTAAAAGGATAGGCTCAGAGGGGTGTACTAGGGGTATCTTGCAATAAAAATAAGTGTGTAACAAGGCTGTAGGGTAGTTATATGATCGAGGAGACCAAAAACAGGGTTTATCCTTATGCCTCTTGTCATATAGCAAATCCTAATCAAACGAATGCGATCTCACTAGCAGTCTCAGGATGAATCACTAAAGCAAGTTCTAGAATTTATAATACTACTAGTACACTCTCATAATTTTAACCGATACCAATGCTCTAGAAAAAGCGACAAAACCACATATGCTTGATCAAATCCATGAACGAGACACATGCGATTGCTCAATTCCTTAACTCAAGTAAGCTAAAGGTTAAAATCATCAAAGCATCAAAGATGGATGCTTTAATTCCTAAAGATCTAGGGGCTAACATCACATTTTTAGGGTGGAATTTTTAAGTGATAGGGTTTTGTGCTAGTCATACAACTCCTATCCAATGAGACGCTATTAATACTAAGTTTTTATCGATTTATACCATAAAAAAATTTAAATTTGGGTCAAAATTATCGTCTACACTATATTTCAGTATACTACTCATCTTTTAAAGGACAAAACACATTGCAATTAAATGAATAGTTTCTAAGGCTTTTATTTCCCCTACACTTATTTTGAACATTGTCTCTAATGTTCTATGAGTACCCGAAAAACGAATAAAAGAAAAATAAGAAAAGCGAGAGAAACTAATACTCCCCTAGTTTTGCTCAATAATGGAGAAGAAACAAATGATTCCGGCTAAATCATCATCCAAGAATCGTCCAAGTGAATATCCAAAGTACTTTCGGACTTTTCTTATCCATTATAACCTACAAATAAAAGACAAAAGCAACTATACCAAGCGTAAAATTCACAGGTGAATGATTTACAACCCTATTAATTGTGAACTAAATTCTTAAGAAAGCTATAAAGATAGAATGAGTGTACTAGTGTAATTGTGGCTTTCTACAAGAGTTAGGAAAGTTAAAATTCTGGAATTTAAAACAAAAACAAATTTTCAAAAATTAAAAAACAAAAAAATGTTGACTGCAGGCTCCTGACGTCGTCTCCAGGGTCTGTAAAAACTGTTGCTTCATTTTCTTAGAAATATTTGTACACAAATATCCTATTAGTTATTTCTTATAAATTTTGTTTGCATAGGCCATAAAAATGATTAGTACAAACATATGACTCAAAACAAACAAAACAAAACATAAAATGTGAATTAATCTAAAATTATTTATTTTACATGTTTGATGAGGTGTCATTTTGTATATTTTTTCCGGGTCATTTAACCCCCTAAATCATGTAAATATGCTCAAAATACGTGCTTAATCATTTTTTTTTGTATTTTTAGCACTTGGATAGCATTTGGAGGAAATACACGTGACTTGGGCTCATTTGAGGAAGAAACGGACGAGATTACAACTCTACACCAAAGTCAAAGAAGAAAAAGCGTAGACTCTAAAGACGGCGTCACAAATTCTAGCGAGGGAGTCAGAAGTCCTTAAAGATGACGTTAGGAACGTAACCGACTTAAAGAAGCCCTAGAAGAATCGGCGGAGCGATGGCGTCAGGATTATAAAGCGACGCCGTCGTGATTGTTTTTCTATATATACAAACTCAGAATTACAGTTTTTAAGTGGTGGAACTTGGGAGAGTCGTAAGTCATACTTAAGGTACGAGTATTAGCAGCTTTTAGGTCGATTTTAGGGTGTAAAAAACCCTCTTGTATCAACCTATAACTTCATGTTTTAATCAAGTGATGTTCTTTATCCTTTTATCTTTCAATTTGTTTATGTGTTGTCTGATTAATTATTGTTCTTTGATTCTCTTTAACATGCTAGGCTAGATCTTATAGTGTTTGCTTATGATTGCATAAAACTTAGTTTGTAGATCCTTTTAATATTTCTTCTTGTTGATAGATGTGTGCGTTAGGCTTTAGAAACTAGCTTCTTAATTGCTTGCGAAGACGTCTAGGGAAATGTGAATGTGTAGAAGGGATACCATCGGTAACAGTCTTCATACTACCTTACCCATTTGTAATGTACTCTTAGGGGCCTTGTAATAGTCTTCATACCTTACTTGTGCATTGCCTTAACAGAATATTACATAGAGAGCGGGTTCGTGTAATTCGTTCATGACTTAGGCAATACTTACACATCGCATCACAAGGGTGACAAGCAATAGAATTAGGAGAAGCAAACTAAGGATTAATGCATGATTAAGTAAACACATTTACTTACCGTTATGAGTTTCCACATTAGTTTAGATTTATTTTAATTATTTAGTTTAATTAGCTTAAAACCAAACCCCTTCAAACTAGAGATTTTAATTGCTTTCTTAAAAATTAAAAAAAAAATACAAAAATAATCTTCTTTCAACCCTTAAACCTTAGTTACGTTTAGTTCGAACCTTCCCAACCTATTCCCCTAGATAACGAGAACAACCCCCGAGTCTTACCTATACTACACTACAACGGTTAGGTACTCTGCCGAGGGAGATGTAAAACCTAGTGTGTTACAATGACCGCATCAAGTTAATGGCACCTCTGCGTGGGGAATAGTTAGGTTTCAAATTTTATTTAGCTTAGGTATACTTACTTGGTTCATATCAAGTGAGAATTTTAATTTTCTGTCAATTAGCTTTCTTGTAGTCTATCTTTTCTGTGTTCCATTTTGTTTTGAATCCCTCGTCATGACTCGTAGCACCGTTAAGAAACTGAAGGAACCTCTTGACGATCCTGAGAGAGAACTGCATAGGCTTAGAAGAGCCGCCAGTCGTCAACCACAAAATGATTCTTTAGCTATAGTAGGAAGAAATCTTTTCGACAACAAAGCTTCGTCCTCCGCAAATTCAGAACCCAAACCAATACCTCCCCTCAAAAGCTTACGAGAGCATTCCTCCCCTAACTTGGCTAGTTTCCAGAACCCAATCGTTCTTCTTGCAAAAAAAATAGGAAACATCATAGACTCACGCGATATTTGGCTACTCCAAGGTATATGTACGTTCCAAGGATTAAAAAGTGAAAATCCTATTTATCACATACAAGCTGACGGAGCCACAAAAGACACGTCTAGGCTACGTTTCTTTCACTTCACCTTGAAAGGAAAAGCAAAAGAATGGTTGGATAAAACACCTCCTGCCCAAATCACGACATGGGAACAGCCGTCTCTCGATTTTTCGATCATTTCTTTCCAGCGGGCCGAACACCATTTCTTCGAGATATGATCCTTCGATTCTAACAAGGGACTAACGAATGAATTAAGGACACATGGATTCGCTTCCAGGATTTAATCCGACAAGTTCCCCATCATGGAATATAAAAATTTCTTTTACTTCAAATCTTTCACGATAACATATCCCCTAATGATTGCGGAAGACTTGATCAATTCGCTCACTTCTGTTTTAGCTCGCTCAGTAAAGACAAAGGGTGGAATCATATCAAAAAATATATCTAATATCAAGACAACTCATGGGATGAACCCCACCACCTATGAATATCTCTTCCATTTCAAAAATAATCAAACCTACACCCGAAGGGCATCTCAGAAAGGCTTGCAAGTAAATCTCTTACCTAACAATACCCATAGGAGAAGGAAACCCAAAAAACCCCTACCTTATTTGCGACATTTGTAGAGGTGATTATGAAGCCGACGAATGTGATCAAAATAAGCTACCTAAACAAGTGTGCTTGTCCGGAGGAGACATCTATGACGACCCCTCCCTCTTAAGATTTTATCAGAACGACGATATCCCACCATAGGGGAACATATAATAGAAAGCAGAAAGAGAGGAAGGTCCTGAATGGGTCATTAGGAGCAAATTTGAGGATAAGCTATCCCACTTTATGTTCAAAAAAAATCCTCATCAAAGATAGGATAAATGTTGATCAAATCTAATGAATTGCACTGAACAATTCTATCAGATTCTTGCGACATTTGGAAAGATTCAAACACCAATGCCCAAACATGATGCAACGACTTTTTCTATCACAACCAGGTCAGGAACTACTACCCGCGACCCTTCATACCCGACTCCACCGAGCCCGACAAGTGTCAACAACACTGGAAGAATAATAAAAAAAGAATGGCATGAGGATGAAGAAACAACCACCACACAGGAAAGGGATACCCCCTAGTCGTCTACCCTGTACCATCCCTCTAAATCATATAATGTGCCTTTCCCTTCCTGGTTGAAGAAATAGAAAAAGGATGACGATGATGAACGGCTCTTGTCTATCTTCAGGCAGATTCATATTAACCTACCATTCCTAGAAGCCATGATTCATATGCCAAGGGGAGCTAAGGTTCTAAAAGATCTTCTCTCACACAAAGAGAAACTCAAAAAAGCAGCCTCCTCAGTCAAGCTCAGTGAAGAATGCTCGGTTGTCATCCAAAGGAGCTTGCCCTAAAAGGAGGGAGACCGAGGGAGTTTCACACTACCATGTCTTATCGGACCTTTAGTAGTAAAAAACGCTCTGGCTGACTTAGGGGCAAGTATCAACCTTATGCTACACTGTCTTTTCTTACGATTAGGCATTTCTGAACTGAAACCAACTAGAATGAGTATTCAGTTGACTGATTGATCGGTTAAATTTCGCATTGGAATCTGTGAAAATATGTTGGTTAAAATAAACAAGTTCATATTTCTAGTCAACTTTGTAGTTTTAGAAATGCATTAAGGACGAACTAGTTCCGATCATCTTGGGACGACCTTTTCTCGCCACTGCCCGCGCCGTAGTTGACGTTCACTAGGGAAAGCTAAGTCTGAATGTCAAAAATGAAACCGTCACCTTCAACATAGGGAAATCTATGAGATCCAAATATTCTCGTAAAGACTATCTGTACTGTTCCGATCACACTACAAAACTTATCCGAGAACAATGGGTGGACACAGTTGACCACAATGGAAAGTGGGTCGAAGCAGAAGAAGAACAAGATCCGGCAGAAATTCGGGCGGTTTCATTTTACCCCAAGCAAGAACCAATCAAACCACTGGAATGAAAAGCTCAAGAAAATCGGTTACCCCTCAATGACTGAACCACCAAAATTAGAACTAAAGGAGCTGCCAGAGCACCTCGAGTATGCCTTCCTACAAGGGGATGACCAACTTCTTGTAGTTATCACTTCTGCATTGTCTGCCCTCGAAAAGACTAAGCTTCTCAAGGTTCTAAAACCACAAGGGAGCTATCGCCTGGAGCATTGCGAATATTAAGGGAATTGACTCATCTTTCTGTACACATAAAATTCTCATGGAGGATGAGTTCAAACCGACTGTCCAACCTCAAAGACGAGTAAACCCGAATATCAAGGAAGTGGTGAAAAAGGAGGTCATAAATCTCTTAGATGCTGGATTAATTTACCCAATTTCTGACATCCCTTGGGTTAGTCCTGTTCAAGTTGTTCCAAAAAAGGGAGGAATAAACGTAGCTAAGAATGAAAAAAATGAGCTTATACCTCAAAGAACGGTCATCGAATGGCGGGTGTGTATCGACTATCGGAAACTCAATGATGCAACTCAGAAAGACCACTTTCCATTACCTTTCATTGACTAAATGCTTGAATGATTGGCTGGACATGAATATTATTGTTTCCTAAATGGTTTCTCAAGGTATTTCCAAATTCCTATCGCCCTAGAAGATCAAGAAAAAACTACATTCACTTGTCAGTATGGAACTTTCACCTACAAAAGAACACCATTCAGATTATGCAATGCTCTAGTCACATTTCAGCGTTGTATGATGGCCATCTTTCATGAATTGATTGAAGACAGCACGGAGGTTTTCATGGACGATTTTTCTATTTTTGGAAGCTCTTTCGATCATTACCTCGAAACCTGGAAAAGATGCTCAAGAGATCCGTGGAGACCAACCTTGTATTAAATTGAGAGAAATACCATTTGATGGTAAAAAAAGGAAGAGTCCTTGGCAATAAGGTCTCTGGGTCGGGAATTGAAGTAGACAAGGCGAAAATCAAATCAATTTCCAAGTTACCGTACCCTACGAACGTAAAAGCCATTCAAAGTTTCTTAGGACACGCAGGTTTCTACCGACAATTCATAAAATTCTTCTCGTAAATCGCACGCCCGATGACCCAGCTCCTCGTGAAAGATGCCCCTTCAATTTCTCTAAAGAGTGCATCCAAGCTTTCGATAAGTTAAAGCAAGAACTAACGCAGGCCCCCATCATGATTAAACCGGACTGGTCATTGCCATTTGAAATCATGTGTGATGCTAGTGACTATGTCGTCAGGGCAGTATTAGGGCAAAGGAGGGATAAGCATTTTTAGCCTATCCATTACGCTAGTAAAATGATGAATGAGGCACAGGAAAACTACACGACAACAGAAAATTAACTTTTAGCTGTTGTCTTTACGTTTAATAAATTCCGTCAATATTTAGTTTTATCCAAAACTATTGTTTTCACGGATCACTTTGCCTTGCGGTATGTAGAATATCTTATCACATATAAAGGATGGATTCGTTTAGGGTTTTTAGAGAGAGAAAGAGAGATGGTTGGATGAACACTTAGAGAGAGAAACAAAGAAAGAATATTAGATTAACTATGTGAGAAAATGAACAACCAACACCTTCTCTATGTGTGGAGAGGGTATAAATACAATGTAAAGTGGCTGGCCATGGGCCTCATAAGAGGCTTTCCATGGGCCTTTAGCCCGGTTAGCTTTCTATCTTAACCATTCGACTTACTACGAGCTACGACTAACTATATTGGAAGTGACCAATACTTTTTGTATTTCTGACAATCTCCCCCTAAGGGAGGTCACTCCATTTAACAAAAACTTAAGCCTAGCATACTATGCTTTATCTTCAGTATTGTGCTCGCAGACTTATTTTCTTTACTTCAACTTGTGATATGTTGTAGTGATCATTGACTTTAGGCTTGAGCTTATTCTAATAGGCTTTGACTTGCATGTGAATCTTGAACTTCTTTGAGATCATCAACCAAGCATAATCTCTTATCATCATCTTGTGATCTTTTGCCTTCTTGTGATCTTGTGACTTCTGGACCAACATGCTCATACTGTTCTTGATGTTGAAAGCGTGTGTAACCATCTTTCTTGATATTCTTTACCTTTAACACTTTGTCACTTTATGGAGGACGTGTTGTATCAACTTAATACTCCGTCACTTCAAGAAAGACGTACGGTATCAGAGTAACGGAAGTCTTGAAACATGTACTAGAGTTTTCATGATGTCTTTATAAATGTCGGTCGAGTATGAGCATGTGGCTATGAATCTTGTGAGTCTGCTAGAACTAGGTACCTCCACGTCCATCTTTATCTATTCCTGAAATAAACAGTTAGCAATAAAACTAGGGGGATGAATATGGCTTTGTCATTCGCCCGTGTTTGGTTGGAGTAACCTTTGAATACGTGAGGACCGACCTGTGATCAGGTAGATTCAATTTAAGAAGATCCTCCTTGACATGATTTCAAGCTGTAGTATTGAATCTTTATAACACATATATATTAGATTCATCGTACTCAGCATGTTCTCATTACCGGAACGTCTCAAAGCAGACAACACGGCAAGAGTGAACCAGCGAGTTACTATCTCACCGATTGAAATAAAAAATTGATTTGAAAAATCAATCGACGTGTCACTTGCTAAAGTGTTTTTGCGACACATTGAGAGTTTTAAGCATTTTAAAATTCATCAATTGTCAATTCATATACTGGAACAAGTTTGATTCATATAAAATTGCACCATCATTTCTTTCCGGTTGTCACAAGATTGATTCGTATAGAATCACACAAGTCACCTACCAAGAGCTTGTTTGATGTTGGCTCTAGAAGGATTTCCATCGTCATTGTGAATAACTTTCGTATCACTCTGATGTTCTGTCAAAATCACAAGGATAATGCGTAGGACTCTTAAATCATTACTTGCTTTCACAGCGTGTCAGCAATAAAAACATTCGAATAGTGTCCTAATGAGATTTATGGATGATCTCTTGGCTCTAGACTCAGTAGTGCACTTTTGGTTTTAGTGATCAGAGGCTAGAGCTGACTGCCACCTTTTCAATACCAACTAGTTCAGAGTGAGAAAGTTGATAGAATGCGTGTAATCTCCGTGAGAAATGAAACAAAAATCTTTTGAGAGATCCTGAGTGGTTAGGGAGGGTTGTGCATTGCATCACTAGGTCCATGATGTCAGTCTTCAATGTCAGCAATCATCTTTATGATTCTTAACAGCAGATGTATTGACCCGGTTTCTGCCTAAGTGTAAGGAGGGCTTCTTTCTTTTCACCCTTTATCTTAACTTTTCTTTTCAATTCTTCAACCCCTTTAGCGCTTAACGAGACTTCATAACTAGTACCTTGTTACGTTTGTTCCACTACTAGCTCCATCTCAGTTGACACTTTTCCCTTAATCTCACTTTACTCATTTTTTCATACCTAAGGACTTCTACAATATCTAGTGAAATATCCCTAGGTAGATCCCTCCGGTTCTGGCTGGATCATGGGAATGGATACCTAAACTTAACCACCTTATAACTCCAATACAGTAATTTAAATGGTCGGTCTTTGGTACTTCCACATTTCAGCCAACACGTAACCATTTGCTCCCCCTTCATATGTGCATTGATTAATCGAAAGAGTTTAGCACATATATGGGTAAGCGTACACTAAAGATCTTAAAATTCACATCTTTAATCATATATTTTAATCACATTTTCTTCCCTTATAAAAAATGTCAAATCTCTTGATATTTTAGATATCAATTGATTTAAATATTCATGGTTTTGGGGAAAAGATGTCTAATTATTCACAATCTGATTATTGGAACATATTAATGCTCTCCCTTAAATTATGAGGGTATTATATGGTTTTTGAGTATGTTAAATTTGAAAAAAAATTGAATTTACTAAGAAATTCTTGAAAATTTATACTCAAATACTATATATGCCTACTTTTTAAGTCTACACTACATATATACATATTCACAAGTTTATAAAATATACGAAATGATCTTATGATGACGAACACAATATGACAAAGTCATATTGTTCGTTGAAGTAGCCGAAGGTCAGTTCTGTAGTGCCTTCCACCAATAAACTTTTCGAGGCTCCTCATCATCCTTCTTTCTTTCAGCTGCTTGTCAATCGCCTTGATCATGATATTAGCTCTTTTATTTTACAATGTACTCCATCTTCTCTTTGGCAGGTACTCCATTTGGATATTCTTTGTGTTGTCATACAACGAAGTTCGAAGCCTAGTTAATGTCCTATCACTGAACTTGTAAAGTTCCTCTAATCACATCAACTTGTTTCTCCCTAGGGTGTCAACATAAATGAATATTTGAGGGTCTTGATATGGATTGTATGGGTCCCTTTTCCTGATGCTGGGTTTGGTAGTTTTTGGCTTGGTGACGTTGATCTTCTTCTGGTAACTTTCAACTCCTAGTTGAAGATCTTCGACTCGCTTCTGAATAACCAAGCTTCTGGTGAACATTCTGAATGCTATTGCGAAGTTAGAAACATCATCTCCCGAGAGATTTGTGAGTCGGTTCTGAACAACAAGGAGAATCATGTCCTCGATGTCATTGATACGAAGACGTGGAAAGTCACCTTCCTTGAATGTGTAAAGGTTGTTATCAGCTCTTCTTACTACAATCTCTTTCAGATACCCTTACCCATGTTTCCTCATTACCTTGACCTGAGTTACTGCCAGAATACGTTTCGTAGAATATACATCATGTCTTGATTCCAGGCCCCGTGCATATCCATAGAAGGTCTTACGTTTTTCCCTCTAATGTGAGATTCCCCATAACGCATGCTTATCATAGGCAACTTTAACAGGACTCCATATATTTTGAACCATGTCTTTAATGCCTAAAAGATCATATTGAGCAGCCTTTGTCTTTATAATAGAAGTGTTGAGATTCTGAAGCTTCTACAAGTTAATACTGCTGGCTCAAGATTAACACTGCTAGTGAAGACTTAATGCTGTTAATGAAGATTGAAGAAATAAGTCTAAGTCTTTAGTACTTCTAGCTTTGTAGTTAGTACTGCCAGTACAATGTTAGTACTGCTAGTAATAGTTAGTATTGTTAGTTAGTATTAGTACTGCTAGTATATTGTATTAGTACTGCTTATGAGATATGCATGAGATAAATTAGGAATAGATATGCATTATCTCTTAACGCGTTTTGTAAAGCCCATTAAGGTTTCCTTGGTGTATAAAAGGAACCCTAGTCATAGTTAGTCATATATAGATCAATATAGTTCTACACAGATCAATAGAGATCGATTAGCAATCATAGTTTTTGTAATCTGTAACCTAGGCAGATTCAAGGTTTTATATATTAAAGTTCATTTGTGATTATTATTATTGTTATTTCTTAGCATTTTATTGACTTAGTTTCCGCATATTCAATAGTGTTCATATCAGCGTTTCATTATTGTTGCTTTAGAATTATCTAAAGGAGAACAAAAACCTTTATAGCTAAGAGGTAAGATCTATTCAGAATAATGATCCAACAAGTGGTATCAGAGCTTTTCTTTTTCTGTGTGGAAACTCTGAATAAGAAGAACTCAATTGTAAGATGGCAGAACAAGACATTCCTCCACCCACTATCACAGCAATGAAAATCCCTATCATCAAGAAGGGAGAATATGATATTTAGAGCATCAGAATGCAATAATATATCTGTCACACAGACTATAACCTATTCAGGGTGTTATTGTAAATGGAGATCAGAAGAAGGAGACTTGCACCAAACTAGGAGAAACTTCTGGCTCTTACTGTCCTAAGACTGCCAAACAAACTGGTTGCTAAAAGGAATTAAGGAAAGAGTTAAGAACTCTTGCTTTTAGCATTACCTGTGAATACTCCCAAGTTTCACAATCTTGCAGATGCTAAATCACTCATTGGAAGCATCAAAATCAAGGTTTGGCGGTAATGAAGAATTCAGAAGATGCGGAAAATGTTTAAAAAAATCAGTTTGAAAACTTTTTCTATTGCATCAAATGAAGTATGGACAAGGTTATGATAGGTTACAAAAACTTATAGTCAATTAGGAGGTTCTTGGTGCTCATATCAAGGGGAGATATTCAAACCTGAAAGTTCCGAATATAAAGTTCATAGTAGATTTGTCTTCCTTCCTTCATGGAATAAAATTGCTTTAATCAGAGAAATAAGCAGGACATGATGAGATTGATATTGATGACCTCTACAAAACCTTAGGGTCTACGAAGATAAGTATGAAAGGTCATCAAGTTCACTTCTTACTTCTCAGAACTTGTATCTTTCTTTCCTCTGAGAAACACTAGCTGTACTAATGAAGTTAGTACCGCAGTGGGAGATTTTGGGGTTAGTTACTGCTGGGAAATTAGTCATGTTTCATATACCAATGTGTCATGATGTTTTTTTTTAATATATCCCCCCCCCCCCCCCCCCCCCCAATATATATCTAAAAAATTATAGCGTGCTCTTTCTTTTCGCACCAACAAACAAAAACCAGTCCTTAACTTGAATAATGAGGATTTTTAGACAGATTGATGAAGAATGACTTGGAAGAATTAGTATCTTAGATGTGGTTGGGCTATGTGACTGTCAAAGTGAGGAAATTCATTCAGAAGACATGAAGGAACATGGATTTCAAAGAAAAATGACATGTTTCACTTGATAAATCAAAAATTGAGTGCTACAACTGTCACAATCAATAGAGATCGATTAGCAATCATAGTTTTTGTAATCTGTAACCTAGGCAGATTCAAGTTATAATATAAAGTTCTTTTATGATTCTTAATACTGTTCTTCTTAGCATTATTGATTAGTTTCCGCATAATCAATAGTGTTCAAATCAGTGTTTCATTATTGTTGCTTTAGAATTATCTAAAGGAACAAACCCTTTACAAGCTAAAGGTTAAGATCTATTCAGAAAACGATCCAACAAGTGGTATCAGAGCATGTGTGGAGACTCTGAATAAGAAGAGCTCCATTATTTGAAGAAGATTTACAATCAAACCAGGAAAATGGCCATCTCCTCCTCAAGCTCATCAAGTTCTTTTGACAATGAGGTACAAAAATGTTCTAAACAATGTCTTGAATCTTTTAAAACTCTTCAAAAGAATTATGATAGTGAAAGAGAAAAACATAGCAGAGCAAGACTAGAAATTTAGGGTTATGAGTTAAAATTAAGGAAAGAGATGAGTTAAAATTAAAGATAGAAAAATGGGAAGAATCATCCAAGAATCTTAATGAATTACTCAACAGTCAAATGAGTGCTAGAGATAAACCTGGTTTAGGATATGGCACACAATTGAATGAAATGAGTAACAATTCTGAAACTGATAGTGAGATTAGTTTGAGTGTTTTTGATGTCAGATCAAGTGATGAAGAGAACACACCAACAAATGATAGTTTCTCTAAAGTAGATGGGTTTCATGCTGTTCCCCTCCTATAACAGGGAACTTTCTAACCCCAAGAGCTAACATATCATTTGCAGGTTTAGATGAATATGCCATTAGGAAGAAAATAATTGAGTCAAAAATAACTGATCTTAATACTAAAACAAGTGAGACTGTAGGTAAAACAAATGAATCAAATACTCAAAAACCTAAGATAGCCTATGAATCAGTTAACAGAGATAAAGTTATCATTGAGGATTGGAACTCAGATGATGAGGATGATGTGTCTGAAGTGCAAACAGTTAGTCCTGTTAAGACTAATGAGACTCAAACAGTTAAAACTAGAGTTGATAAAATTGGTCAAACTTCTCAGAAACAAGGAATTGGTTTTAAGAAAATAAAAGCTTGCTTTGTCTGTAAAAGTACTGACCATTTGATCAAAGATTGTAATTTTCATGACAAACAGAGTCAAGAACCTAAGCTGAAAACTGTGGTCAATACTGGTCCAAGGGTGGACAAACCAGTATGGGATAATACTAAAAGGGTTAATCATCAAAAAATTTCAAAATACCCTCATTTAAGAAAGACTTTTGTCCCATCAGGAGTACTAACAAGAACAGGTTTGATTACTCCTGTTAAGCAAAATGAGAAAAGAGCAGTTCACAAAGTTAGTACTGCTAGGCCAGTTAGTACTGCTAGGCCTGTTAGTACTGTTAGACCATTTGCTCCAAAAATAGCACAAACTAGTGGTGCTATTAGACCAATTTACCCAAGAATGGACAATGTAAGACCAAGAGGCTCATATTCACCTATCAAGAGGTCTTACTACACAAAACCAGCTTTTAGACCCAAAGACTTAAAACAAGATGTTAAAACTTTTGGGGTTCAAAATATGACTACTGCTGGGACAAGAGCAGTAGTTAATACTGGTAAGGGTAAGATGGATACTGACCTTAAAAAGTCAAGGTGGGTTTGGAGGCCTAAGGGAAATTACTTGGATCATGTGTCCAAAGACAGTGGATCATTCATGCTCAAGAAGGTTGAGTATGTTGACCCAAAAGGGATTTCCAAGTCTGTAATGGCTTGGGTCCCTAAGAGATACTAATTCTCTTACCTTTCTGATTGTGATGAGGATGAGACTTTGGAAAATGTGTCAGAATCAGCTAATGTTCAAAAACCTAAACAAGTTGGTCAACCTAGGAAAATTAGTCAAAATCCTAGGAATAACAGTACTAACTGGAATACACCAATGTCTAAGAAATTAGGAGTTGGATTTCAGTTTACTCCAAAAGCTTGTTTTGTGTGTGAAAGTTTTAACCATCTAATTAAAGACTGTGATTTTCATGATAAAAAGATGGTACAAAAACCTGTTTTGAACAATGAGAAAAAATGGACTGTTCAAAGAGAAGTTAGACCAGTTTAGAATAATGATATGAGGACTAATCATCAAAAATTTTATAATTCTAGAGGAAATTTTGCTCCAACAGCAGTTTTAACCAAGTCTGGACTAGTACCAATTAGTGCTGCTAGGCAAAATTCTTCAAGAACAGCAGCAACAGTTAGTGCTGCCAGGCCTATTAAGACTGCTGCATCTAAACCCTTTGTGAATATTGCAAAATCTAGACCAAATGCTTTTCAAAAGTCACATTTACCATCTAGAAGACCTTTTCACCAACAAATAACACTTAAAAACATAAATAACAAAGTTAATACTGTCAAGGCAAATTTTGTTAATACTGCTAAAGGAAAAAGAGTGACAAGTGTTGTTGGAGAACAAGAGATTGATGTTGTTAAGTCTAAAACATACTGGGTTTGGAGACCTAAACTTAAAGTTCTAGATCATGACTCCAAAAACAGTGGATCATACATTTGTAAGTTATTTGACTATGTTGATCCAACAGGCATAATCAAGTCAGTAATGGCTTGGGTCCCAAAGAGAAATTAATTCTCTTATGAGTATTATGCAAAATGTTATGGATTGTATTTCTCTGTGTTTGGAACTAACATTTTGCAGGTTCAAGAGCTTAAAGTTTATTTGATTAATAAAGGATATGCTGATTTGATGAAAATGCTAGAGTTGATGGAAGGATATTGAGGTTAGCATGAATATCCTTTTAGTGTTGGTTGTATACCACACAACAAATGGTCATCAATTCACCATGTCTAACAAACATCAAGAATTGGCTAGTCCAGAGCAAACGGTTTCTGGTAAAGACTTCTCAAATCCGTTGATGGTTGATAGTTTACCAAAAACTATATGGTTATCAATGCACCATGTTATTGCAATGAAGCATTGGCTAGTCCAAAGCAAATGGCCTTGGTAAAGACTTCCCAAATCCGTTTATGGCTGGTAGTTTGCCAAAAACTATAAAACAGTCTAATGACCCACCTCTCTCAAGAGGTTACACACTTGGAAGTGGGGATGACAGTTTAGAACTTATGGAATTGATGGCATACTGTACCCAAATTGTCTGTTTTGTGAGGAAAAAGAATAGAGAGATTTGGTGAGTTCAAAAACAGAAAGAGAGTTGTGTGTGAAAAACATAAATGAGTGTTTGGTGAGAAAAAGAATTGAGAGATATTTTGTGAGTTTAAAAACAGAAAGAGAGTATATGAGAGTCTACATTGGTGCTGAATATCTTTGATGGATCAAGTTTGGAGTTAATACTGCTTGGTACCACACTTAGTACTGTCAGTGTTAAGTTAATACTGCTAGGCAAGTATTACTACTGCTGGATGAAGTTAGTACTGTTAGGCTTAGCATTAGTACTGCTAGACCAAACTTAGTACTGCTAGGTGACCGTTAGTACTGTTTGAGTCCTAACAGATTTTCCTCAATCAAAGAGCCGTTGAGATATTTCCGCCACATCTATAGCTTATAGGGTTTGACTAATTGGAGACTTCTTGATTTATCTATATCATTAAACGATTTCTTCAAGATAAGTACAACTCTTTTACAGTCGGTGAAAACATACTCTTTTAAACCTCACTCATAATTCAATTCACTTTACTAGACCATTACACTTTATCACACGAACTAATCCCACATCTTTACTCATCTTCTCATTCATCAAATGGCACAGTTGGAATTTTGCGACAAGCATAATATGGTCGCATATTTGGTTAAATCTGAAAGCAGTGAGGGTTTTGATGAAATCATAGATTTTCTTACTTCAAGCCATATCTACTATGCTCTTACTAAAAATCCCATCATTTTTGTGTCCCTTATTGAACAATTTTGGGAAACTGCTGTTTTGAGCACTACTGAGGAAGGACTTCAAGCTATTTCTGCAACTATTGATGGACATGAAAAGCTCATAAATGAAGATTATTTGAGAAGACATTTGAAGTTAGATGATGCAGAAGGCATTTCTTCACTCTCTAATGAAGAAATATTTGAGCAATTAGCTCATATGGGGTATGTGACTAATTATGAAAGTCTTACATTCTTTGAAGGACATTTTTCACCCTAGTGGAAGTTCTTTATCCACACAATTCTACATTGTTTGAGCTCTAAGAAGACTGCATGGGATCAATTCAGTAGCCACATTGCTACAACACTCATCTGTCTAGCTACAAGCAGGAGGTTTAACTTTTCTAAATTCATCTTTGAAGCTATGGTTAAGAATTTGGATAGCCCACACCAATTCTTATTGTATCCCAAGTTTATTCAACCCTTCTTAACAAACAACAAAGGTTACTTTTACCTCATACTAGATCTTATCCTACTCCTACTCTTATAAGTAAACTGTTTAGTAATATGAGGAGAGCCTTTAAGGGGTATTCAGGGGTAGTGACACCATTGTTTGAGAGTATGTTGGTACAAGCACATGATGAAGAGCAACAACAGTCACCCTCAAGGATCACATCTACACAATCACTATCTTAACAACCCACTCCATCATCACCTTCACCAGAACCAATTCAACCCACCCATGAGGCAGAGGAGACTGCTTCTATGCCTCATGATTTACCTCTCCATGATGTTTACTCATATGGAGGTGCTGAGGCTAGTGTGCAACAACATGATTTGACAGTTTTGGTTACCAAATTGAATGACCAGATTGATGGATTAGAGAAGGACTTACAGCAGACAAAGAAGACTTATAGTACTGCTCTCATCAAGTTAGTACTTAGAGTAAAGAAACTGGAGTACAAGCTGAAGACTGGCAAGGCAAGGAGATAGGCAAAGATTGTTCTTTCTGATGATGAAGAGATTGCAGAGGATTCTTCAAAACAGGGGAGGAAGATTTCTTTAATTGATGAAGATCCAACGATTTCTCTAGTACAAGATGAAGGTATTTCTTGGATTCCATAGGAAAAGGAAGTTCATGAGAAGCCCAGTGATGAAACTGAAGTACTTATACAAGAAGATACTCCCATTGAAATTATTGAAGAACATGGAAGTGGTGAGAAAGGTGAGATGGAGATTAGTACTACTAACATACAAGTTAGTACTGCTAGTCCTCCAAAGGTTATTACTGCTGTACCTCATGTGTATTCAAGAAGGAGTGCCAAAGATAAAGGAAATGTCATAATGGAAGACCATGCTACTCCAAAGAAGGTTAAGAAAAGAACTCAAGTGCAGTTGAGTATGGATGAGGAGTTAGCTAGGAAGATGGAAGAAGAAGAAAGAATCAGATTTAATGCAGATTAGGAAGCAAGAGCTTTGCAAGAATAAGAAGAAAGACTAAATCTGGAAGCAGCTAGGGAATTACAAAGACAACTTGATCAAAGACAAGAGGTTCTAACTCAACCTACTCAATCTCAGGGAATTGACTGGAATGATCCAAGTGTACTAAGATATCATGCTTTGAAAAATAAACCTGTGTCAATAGCTCAAGCAAGAAGGAATATGATAACCTACTTGAAGAATCAAGGAGGTTACAAGGAGAGCTACTTCAAGAAAAGGAGCTATAATGACATCAGACCAATTTTTGAAAGGGTATGGGATCATGTCAATACTTTTATTCCTATAGGGTCTGGAGTTTAAAAAGATTCTTCTAAACCAAGTAAATAAGAAACTTCAAAAACAGTAGAAGAAGATAAGGTTGAAGAAGAAGATGTGAATCCCGAGCCAGTGTTGATTAAAAAGAAAGCTGTTGGAATTAGAAGAAAAACACTTGCAAGAAGAATAACAAGTGACAAACAAGGTCAAGACAGCTCAAAGAGACATAAGAAAGAGAAAGAAACAACTGATTATGAGGAAGAAAAAGGTGAATTAAGAATGTGGTTGACAATAGTTCCAGATGAGGAAGAATTTGTAGATCCTAAAATCTTGCATACTAAGTTTCCTATAGTTGATTGGGAATCTCAAAGTTTATACAGTATGCATGCTTACAAGATTATAAAGGATGATGGGAATACTAGTTATGATAAAACCTTTAAGATTATGCTAAAAAGTTTTAATAGACATGACTTAGAGGTTTTACACAGGTTGGTAATGGAAAGATTTCAAGATAACACTCCAGAAGAATACAATTTGATGTTATGGGGGTGATCTGAAGATACTAGTAGATCCTAAGCAAGATGATGACATCTAGAAGAATAAAAACCAGTAGAAAATAATCAGTTGGAAGCTGTATGAAACTTATGGGGTTCACACACTGATGGTTGATGGTACTTTGATGACTATTCATATGTTTGTAGAGAAAAAGTATCCACTCACCAAAGAAAAAATAGAACTCCACTAAAAAGGAAATACTTAAATTGGAGAAGATGATAAATGAAGCTACCCAAGCTGAAGAGAAGGCACCATGCATTTGAGCTATCAAGTTTCAAGATCACAGATGATTACGAGAAGCAATATTAAAGGTTTGAAAGAATCCTCAGCCATTATAGAAAAAAGATCTAATCCAGAAGAAACTTGGGATTTGAGAGTAAATCACAAGTTTAGGGGAGGATTGTTGGGATTCTAAAGCTTCTACAAGTTAATACTGCTGGCTCAAGATTAATACTGCTTGTCTTAATGTTGTTAATGAAAATTGAAGAAAATAAGTCCTAAAGTCTTTTGTACTGCTTTGCTTTATAGTTAGACTGTAATACAAGGTTAGTAACTTGCGAGTATATAGTTAGTTTTGTTAGTTAGTATTAGTACTGTAGTGTATTGTATTAGAATGCTTATAGAGATATGCATGAGATAAATTAGGAATAGATATGCATTATCTCTTAACGCGTTTTGTAAGCCTATTAGGGTTTTCCTTAGTGTATAAAAGGAACCCTACAGCATAGTTAGAGATATGAATTGTTAGATAGAAAAACATATTAGTTGTTAGGCAAAACATATAGTTGTTTTGTGATTTGCTTAATATAGTGAAAGCTCCTTTGTTTTGATATTGTTCTTATTATTCTTCTGAGTATATAAAGATTAATTCCGCATAATCTTTATATATATACCACAAGGTTTTTATCATAGTTGTTTTAAATTTATTTAAGATAACTAAAGCTTTAACAAGCTAATCAAATATCTACAAGGGATTTACAACTATCAACAACAGCATAGATGTCTTCAGGAAGACCCATTAGAATAATCTGAATGGATTGATCATCAGCTTCCATTTGCTTTACTTCTTTTTTAGTAAGTTCATCATCAGTCTGCTCATGAAAGGTTTCAGCAACAAGAACTTCACGGTCTGGATCACCTGGTTCAGGAATTATTCGTCTGACGTATGGACCATTCATAATGGAGTTGTAGATTAGCTTTCCATTTGGTTTACTCTTTGCATAACGAAGAAGACGAGAAGACCATGGAACATAGTTGTCTTTGTTGAGCATAGGTGGACGGTTTTCGGAACCAGCAGCATAGATGTCTTGTTGAGTCGACATTGCAAAAGTGATGTAACATGATATAGTAGAATCATTTTAGTGATTAGTAATTATGGTTTGTTATGGAATTCTAGTTCACGGGATTTTACAAGTCTTTATTAAACCGAGAAAAGAAATGAGACTTTCACGGGATTTTACTCATCAAGAAGAAACCATGAAAAGAAGTCAAAAAGTAAAAATTCTAATTTTACCAAAATTGATCCAACCGAAATTGGTTTTAGGCTTGGACCAAAAATGAAATTCGGTGAATTTTACCGAAATTGGTATAAATCGCCCAAGCTTAATCTTGGTAAAAATCGCCTAAGTATACTGGTATAAATCGCCTAATGTTCTTGGTATAAATCGCCTAGCCTAATTCTGTATAAATCACCCAACACTTTCGGTATAAATAGCCTAATGTTTTTGGTATAAATCGCCTAGCTTGGCAGTGGTATAAATTGCCTGGATTTGCAAAGTGTATAAATCGCCTACTTCACCCTATAAATCACGTACTAGCCAACAAAATGTACTTTGTACTTTTTCCAAAAACTTTTGATCCTTGTTTCTTCCTTTTTTTCCAATCGAATGAATAATAAAAAATAAGCCATGGAAAAACCTTGATTAAGCACAAGAAAAAGTTGTTTTGACAGAAGATAAGCTACACAAAAAGCACGAAAATAAGCTAGAATAAGCTTTGTAAATCACATTTTTTCAAACCATTTTCCCAAACGAAATATCCAACCAAAAACCTTTTAGTTCAACCGAAAATAAGCTATGAGACAAAAAAAACCACAAAAATGACCTTTTTGGTGCGAAAATAAGCTTGAAACAAGAAATAAGCAAAAAGGATATAAGCTTTTGAAATAAATGGAAACAAATAAAATGAGACGAGATGTTTTGTTCCCAAATCAGTCGAATAAGCTACAAAATAAGAAAAAACGAAACTGATAAGCCACAATAAGCTCGAAATAAGCAACCACATAAGCCACTAACTACTCCTTGGCTCTTGATACCACATGATAGGCTATCATTTCATCAAAAATCACACAAAAATAGGAAAAATCTTAGAGAGAGAATGAGGGTTTAAAGAGAGAAATAAAGGAAAGAAAAATGGAGACTTTCACTATGAGAATATGAGAAGAAACACCATTCACCTTGTGTGGTGAAGGGTATTTATAGTACAAAGTGAGTTTAGACCATAAGTTGGGACGTATGGACCATATGGGTCGTTTACATGGGCTTTAGCCCGACACCTAGGCCCAATTATTTAAAAGACATTCCCGTAAATTACGTTTTCCTATACGAGGCTCGGAAATAATAATGACCATCACTTTACATAAAAACACAGCTAACAGTCAACACCTCAGCACCAACTGTCTACCCATCACAAACATCTTCATCATTTGTTAGGCCATCTGCACCAACTGTTAGGATGTATGAACCAACTGTTAGGCCTTCTGCACCATTTGGCAGACCAATTGCACCTTTTGTTAGTCCAAGATTCACAAAGAATACAGCAAGCAGGCTTTTACCCATAAAGAATACTCCAAGTTCACAAGCTGTTGTGACTGGTAAAGGAAAGAAGGCTGGTGCAAATGGTAAAGGTAAAAAGGTGCAGGATTGAATTGCTAGTTTTCTTTATTCTTTTGTATTTCTGAATTGGTATGTCAAACTTACTTAAGACTATCATTGTTTGTTATGTTTGACTTTGGTATGTCAAACTTAGTTATGTAAGCCTTTTGTTTGTCAAACTCTGGTATGGTTCCTTGTTTCAAACATTGTATTGTTTGACTTTTGTTAGTCAAACTCTTTTATGGCACTTTGTTTTTCAATAGTGGTATGTTAATTTGTTATGGTACTTTTTTATGTCAAACTTATGAATGTAGACTATGCTATTTACTTAGTTATGTTCGCATGTAGATTGTCAAACTCTTTTATGAATCTTTGTTTTTTGACATTAGTATGTCAAAAAACCGCAATACACACAAATTTTACCAACCAAAACAGGTAGCATTAATCACTGAATATAAACACATTGTCATTACATTAACTTCACTACCATTATATTCAAAAGTTAAAGGTCTACCATTACAATAACTTCCCAACTAACTTGATCCATGACATTAATTAACTAGATAAAAAACAATGAAAAAACTCGACATTAACACCATCTTCATCCTTCTTGTTTGAGCATGATTTTGAGCAACTTCATCTTGTAACTGATTAATTGATCTCAATAACCCAAGAATTATTACCACAGAATGTTAACATGTTTCTTCATCATACCAATCAATAAACCCGTTATTTGATACCTAACAAATTTGCAATTGCAAAATTAGGTCAAATAAAAAAAATTGCAAAGTTTAAAGAATCCATTACTTACCCCTTTAGAACAACAATAGAAATGTCTTCCTAGATTGAATGTCGTCCATGTAGTACGAATCACTCCTATTGAATTACATTGTTGCACCGTACCATGCTTTATTTTTTAGGGTTCTTGGTGTGTGTTTATTTTGGTGTGTGTTTATTTGGTGATTTAATTGTTAGGTGTTAAGTATTTAATAAATGGAGGGGATTTTAAAAAAATAAGAAAGTCAATTAATTAAAATATGGAAATACCGAAAGACACATATACCCTCACGTGATAGTCAAATGTAGCTTGCAGTGACTATAGTTGACAGCAAGGTTTTCAAGATCGGGATCCTACCCATGATCGTTTTCGTTTGTGAAAGATCGAGATCGGGATCGTAAGATCCTACTATAATGTAATTTTCTTGATAGTCTTTGTAATATTATACAAATCTACACTTAGTTATATATCATGAACATAAAAATATATGAATGTTTTATAGAAATGTTGTCCTAAATTATGATTATGAAATGTTAGAGAAGATTAACACGTTGTTTTTTTATATTCTATATAACACAACACATAAATTTGTAGTTTTTTAGTTTGGGGTTCGAAAAATGTAAGATTTGATCGGAGTAGATCTTAAGATCCTATGGTCAAGATCGAGATCCTATAAGATCTTAAGCTTACAAAGATCTTATGTAAGATCCAGATCATTTTTACTTTGTAGTATCGTAAAATCGTAAGATCCTAAGATCAAGATCGGGATCCTGACAACCATGGTTGACAGGGTTAACGGAATCGAACTGAAAGTGAAACAAAAGTGTACCTTTTAAACCAAAATCAAAACTTTTTGAATTATTGGACCAAAAGTGAAAAACGCACCAAACCACAAGGACAAAAAATGTAGTTAACTCTATTTTTTATACTTTTTTTATATACTGTTTATACGGTTTATAACCTTTAGTCAATATGCTAACCTAAACTAAGAACTAATATCACAATCTACAATTTCCACAAATTAAGCACAACATCCTAACCACCAATTTTTAAACAAAAATATATATAAATAGATCGCGCATAACAAAAGATACACTAATGACATAAATAAGCACAATTAATCTAAACATAGAAATAAACAAGAAATATTATGTAAGCTAAAATGATAATGTAAAAAATAGAAAGAAGGTAGAACACGGAATTCGCTCGATTCGACCCGGATGGTATAACAGTACCGCGGAAGTGCAAAAACGTAAGCTTTTTAATTAAAAAGCTAAGAATCTATATTAACTAAATTATAAATAAATCAAAACCACACAATCTTTTAAGAAGAATGTTTACAAAAAGGTAAACTAACTTTGGGATATTAAGGTTAATGATTTATAAATTTTTAGCGAATATAAATTAATTAAACAAGAAAGAAAAAAACTTTAACTATTAACAATAAATCTTAATCACCCAACTCTTCAAAGAGACATGTTTACAAAAGTGTAAACTAATATTGGGATATTATGGTTTAAAATTTATAACTAATAAGCACATAAACATAGGAAAAACAAGAACAATATAAACTTTTAATACTAAAAACTTATATAAAAATTAAAATAAATAGTAAATGTATGAAATAAAATTTGAAACGTACACAGAAACTTTATAATACCAATAACACATTTTAATAAATAAAACATAATTTTTAAACAAACAGAAATATTTTAAATAATTTAATAAAACAGCCATCAGAATTCCACATAATTTTAGAAATTTTTATCCAACTAAAAAAATACTGTAGCGCTACCAAAAAATTTAAAAAATGCATATTTTTGATTTTTTTGATATTTTTTATAAAAGTAAAACAAAATAGTTATATAAAGATTAAAAAAAATAGATTGAGTTTTTGATTTTTTTAAGCATACTAAAACATAACTGAATATCTTGAAAAAATTATGACAAAAAGAAAATACTTTTTATGCTATAAAAAATGGAGGAAATTTTTAGTTAGTTTTTGCTATTTTTAAGCAAAATAAAACAATAATATGCAAACTTTTATAAAGATATAAATATGTGATATTGATTCTGTGCAACTAAAGTGTATAAAATACACTTAAACTTACAAAAATCAATTTTTTTTCACATAGTATCTCTATAAAAAGTTTTATAAAAGAAAAGAAAAGATAAAGGAGGCGACCAGATGATAAATAAAAGATAAAGATTAATGTAAATGACACTTCCTTGCATAAAAATAACACTTCCTTGCATAGAAATAACACTTCAATACAATAAGTTAATCAAACTTTATAAATACTAAGACATAAATGTATACAAAAATGTACACAAAAACTTATTGTATATAAAAACGTAAAAAAAGCGTATAAAACGTATATTTTTTTAAAAACGGATATAAAATTCAAACAACTTTAAATAAAGGGAAAATATAAACAGTTGTTAGTATAAATGATAGACGATGCAATGGTCGTTGGCCAAAAGGGGCTAACGTGTAACTGCTAACGAAATTTTCTTGACGGTTGTTAGAACCAAGGACGAAGCATGCAAGAATCGACAACCACAGGGACGCCTGTTGTACTTACTTTGAAAAGGGACGAAAGGTGCTACTGTGTGTAAACCATAAGGACGAAGTTTGTAATTTAATTCATGTGGTTTGAACTTACCGTCACATTGACCCAAACCGAGTAAATCTCTTTATAAAAAGTTGGTATGCTCACTCTATGATTGTTTGTACCTTATTAAGAAACTAAGAACTAAACTTGAAAACTCACACGTCTTTTGCTACTAGGCCACCTCGAGGGATTACAAATGTAGTTTCATAGCACAATTTTATACCAAAATGTAGGTTAGTTGTCTTTTTTTTTCTTTTTCTTATTTTTTTTCACGCGTCTGGTGATTATGATTTTCAACCTTTTGATCGAGTAATTTATATAGTTTGACTTTATTGTCACATTAACTCGAACTAAGTTAAGTCATCTCTTTTGCTACTAGACCACCTCTACTAGACCGACCACCTTGAGGGATTACGAAATGTAGTTTCTAAACACAATTTTATACCAAAGTACACACAAGTGGCTACAAGAATAAGAAATAAACTTTAGTATTACTTACACTACAAGTTTTATAAAAGCATGCGAATACATACCCTTATTATGTCCATCCATAACAATATCCTATTGTCGTTAAAAGTATTTGTATTTCGTATTTGCACGTGCGCAAAAGGTATGCAAAAGGAGTGATGAAAATGCATTTAAAGGTGGTTTTCAACTTTGAGTCTTGTTTGAAACCAAAAGAGAGAGAAAGATGAGTAGTAGTAACATGAACAAAGTGCGTTTGGCAACACTTTCAGAAGAACCCATTGATGAAGATGGAGAATACAAACATCATAGCATATGGTATACTTCATCAAAGAAGGCACAAACATGGCTCAAAACATATTTTACTTTGCCTTATAATAAAAACAACAAACCAAACAATTATCTTAATGTTCTTCTTAGTGTTTTGGGTTGTCCTCTTTTTCCTGTTTCTCTACTCCCTCCTAAATCATCATTTTCTCAGGTATGCTATTTAACTTATGCTATATTTGACAAAATTAATATGTGTTGTTGTTTGTTTATAATTCTAACTTTGTATAATTTTTATAAGTAGTAATTCATGTTATGAAAAAATCAAACATGTTTCAGTGGTTAGGATCAGATATGTATGTGTATTTTTAAGCTATGCTTTTTCATATATGGTAATCTAACAACTTTTGTTAGATAAATTTATGGTTTTTTTAAAGTTTGAGATCACTTCCAATTTAACTACCTCTCATGTTTCTGCATTACCTTTTTCATAGGTACTTTAGTAATTCATGTTTAGACAAAAATTAACAACCTTTTTTTTGAGTAATGCATTGGAAGGAATTTATACTAGTAGTTGGTTTCATGCTTTGGGATCTATAGCAGTGCAAGTAATTTTAGCTTTTAGGATGCTAATGTTGGTGCTTAAAAAAAAACTTGTGCATGTTATTCCCAAACTACATATTGGTTTTTAAAATAAGTAATGCATGTATCAAGCTGCTTAACCTTTTCATTTTTAGAAAGCAAATTTTGTAAGGATTTTAATCTTGTAGCAATACTTTTAGCTACTTTGAGTCTTTGGCTATATGTGTATTATTCTTTTAAACTCTAGTTCTGGCGTTATGGGATTTAATCTTGTACAGTTGTATAGTCCTTCGATCTCTAAGTGATTTGGGTTCTTAGGACCATATATCTATCGTCTAATGCAAGTATTACATGGATTGATGTTTGATCTTTTGCTATATGTCTAAGTAAGTACTACATGTAAGATACAACTTGTTTTTGTCTTACTTTCAAAGATACGTGATCCCAAATGTTTTAACTAATCCAATATTGATGTCTCATCTTGCTGATCAACACTTCTGTCAAGTAGTTGATTTTTCAAACCAGCTTACGTAAGTTTTTGTTTGTTAAATCATATACTAGTATATATTATGAAGAAAAACGTCACACATTTTAAATTAAACAAAACAATTATAATTCCTTGGCTTTTTTCATTTATATCTACAATTGGACATTTTCATTTGTCATAAGTATTTAGAAATCTATTGTGCTTCTTTTCTTGACACTCATTATTTAAATTTTAGCTAATATGTAATGCAAAATAGAAGACAATAATTGAACCAAGTACCATATTTTGTTAAAAAATAATTATTATTATATAATGGTAATTAGGTAATAGAAATGCTTGAAAAACTCTATTTATATCATGGACTAGGAATCTTGATCCTCTTTAAATGGAGATTGGTTCGTTTCACCTTTTGTGGTCCTATAATAACAATAATATTTAATTTAGTTTACTCAAGTCTCAAGTGATTAAAGTTTTCTACTGTGCATCAGATAGAATGTCTTAATTTACGGAATATCATAAATTTGTTAGGGTCTTCAACCACCAAATCTTAGAGAATATAAGTTGGAAACAAAAATGTGTAAGTTGAAAGAAATATAGAAAGGGTAGCTTTAAAGTCATTTTTTAGTGTTTATGTATATAAACCTTAAAGAGTAAATGTGTATACAGTTGGGTAAAAAAAGGTATCAATAAATGCTATTTAACACCCCTACTGTTTTCGTATTTTGTTTCTGGCCACCGGTCTATTTCAATATAAGTGCATGCTTCATAAATGAACCAACATTTATATAAATTTATTACCTAACTTTCCAACTACATTCAATTCATCAGGATTTTACATTTATTAACAAGTCAGACAGAAACAAATATAGAACTATTCTTGTCCATTTTTTTGTAACCAAACTATCCATATATAGTAGGATGTTTATTTGACTATGTAAGCATAAGTGTGTGTTTGCCAAGGAGATTAGATTTTTAGTTCATGTTTCATGGTAAAAAAAACAGTCCTAAGACGCACGACATTTGTACAGTTATACTAAAGATTTCAACTTATACTATTTTGCACCATATCATATATCTAAAAAAGTGTCTGTATGAAGGGTTTTGATGTATCAGCTAAAAAAAACTGATTAATTCTGAATAATATTGTCGAACTGGTTTGTTTTGATAGGTCTCATCATCAGCACAATACATAATACAACATTTCACGGCTGCCACGGGTTGCAGAAAACTAGAAGGAACAGTAAGGAACATGTATGCTACTGGAAAAGTTACCATGGCCATGGTGGATGAGCTCAGCTCAAATGGATCCACAACCATCAGCAAGGTCAGGGTGTCGCAAAAGGGTTGCTTTGTTATGTGGCAAATGGTACCAAACAAATGGTTAATTGAGCTTGCTGTTGGTGGCCACAAGGTGGTAGCTGGCAGTGATGGCAATGTTGCTTGGCGCCATACACCATGGCTCGGGTCTCATGCCGCCCAAGGTGGTGTCCGTCCTCTACGCCGTGCTCTACAGGCAAGAACATACATTACCAAAACTTAGTAACATTTAAAACAAATGCATTTCCTAAAAAAGCACATCCTAAAAACATAAGGTAATTATGCCATGACCACCTAAAATGTATTCACAAAGCATAATAAAGATGACCAACAATGCATGCCCTAAACCATTATAGTATTTACATATCTGTATAATGAATATTGAAGGTTTCAAAATCTTATTGTTTGAATAGTATTAATTTTATAGAATATAGATACATCACTAAGTTTAACAGTGAGTAGATACTTTTTCTCAAGCTATTGAAAAAGCATTAGACCATATATTCATAATTTAAATCTAAGCAAACTTTCGATCTTGGATTATTATTTTACCTGTAGCTACGGCTACTAATTGTTCAAAAGATTGGCATTGGTTAAGAACGTTCGTAATCTGTCAGAATTTTGAGGATATCTTAGATGTTTCAGTAAAAAACCTGACACTATTACGTAACTAGCAAGATAATAATTTACAGTAGGATGTATCATATCAATTGAGACACTTCTAGCCCAATTTTTCAAACTGAAGTTACCAACTTGCCCACAATGAACGGTTCCCAATTGTTGATGGTATATGGTTTGGTCTACAAGAATGTATACTTATGGATACGCTTCCTGTACACTGTTAATATTAGAAAAGAAGCTTTGCAAGATAGGTCTAGATCAGAACAAACATATCATTGATTAATATAGAGAAGCAATGCATTACTGGATTATACTTTGATATTTCAACTAAATAGGGTATATATTTGACTAAAAATGAGAAATTTTATCACCGGACCCATGACTTCTTGTAAGGTACCTCAATATTCTACAAGAAGATACTGTTTATGATATCATTAGCTTGGAATCCTTCTAGGACTAGATATTAAAATGTGCAAGTAGAAAGTGGCAAACAGCTTTAGCAAATGGCCCACTTTGGTGGGCGTGGTATGTCATTATCCCATTTCGTAAGGTACCTCAATATTCAACTAACTTTTCTTTCCAATGGCTTCTTATGGTCATGGGATCAAATTCACATGTATTAGGATGGACCACATGCTTATAAAGTTGACATATTAAGTCCCTACAAATTCCCAATCATTTATAATTAAGGTGCAGTCTCGAAACTTGGCCATGAAAGACACCTTTTACCTAACAAGTGGCCCTCACGGCCACTATAAACTTGGCCTAAAGATCTGTAACGAAAAGTTATATGAAGAATATTGATATATATCTAGTCGGCTTTTGAGTCCTATATTTCTTACATATCTACATGGCATAGCTTGTAATACATATAAATATATAATAACAATTTACGTAAATAAAAGGGGTAGTTAAAGAGCTTAGGATAACGATGGTTAGTCAAATGTCACTATGGGAGAAGCTAGGGATTCCTCCTACAGTTAGAGTTGTATCATTGAAGAGTAGAAGTTATGTGTTTATCTTTCTGATCATCACAATGGTTGGTGCAATGTAAAATAGAGATGAATATTGCAAGTACAAATTTCACTTTAGCTCCTTGTATTTTTTCTTCACAACACTTTAGTCCATCACCTGTATGACTTTAATCACTAAGGTCCATAACTTTAAGCTACAGATAGCAAGATGGCCGGTTTGGGTAACGGGTCAAAACAGGTTCGGTTGATATAAGTTGCTTTTAAGTATGGTCTGGGTTGGATTGGGTTGACCCGAAAACACTTCAATTGTCCATTCTTTTACGTTGTATAAAATACTAATGTGCTAACCATGATGCAAAAAAACAATATGTTTACGGTAACAATTTAATTTTCGAATAAAATGAGTTAAGAGGTTGTATGCGTTTCAAATAGACACTGTTTTTTCCGAATACATTTAACCACTTCCTTTTTAGCTAATCTTTTTTATCTGACATACTTGAGATAAAAACAATCCCCATGGACCCATTCATAAGTAAATGAGTAGAAATTGTCACCTATACTTGTAGCAAAGATAAATCTAACAATGTTATATTGGTTAATCCTTGCTCATACATGTAGGGCTTAGATCCTATGGCTGTGGCAGGTTTGTTCTCCCAAGCACAATACATGGGAGAAAAACGAATAGGGGACGTTGACTGCTTTGTGTTAAAACTGTCAGCAGATGATGCGGACCTAGCCGACCGAAGTGACAGTACTGCAGAGATGATCAAACACGTAGTGTTTGGTTATTTTAGCCAAAAGAATGGTTTATTGGTCCACTTAGAGGACTCCTATTTAACTAGGGTTCAGGCACCAGGTTCATTCCCTATGTACTGGGAAACCTACATGGCAACCAAAATCGAGGACTACAGAATCATCGAGGGTGTAATGATTGCACATTCTGGCCAATCAGATGTGATAATCACGAGATTTGGGGATAATTTGAGGGCAGGCCCAGTCATCACAAGGATGGAGGAGAAGTGGACTACTGATGACTTGGCATTTAATGTCCCTGGCCTCTCAATGGATTGTTTTATCCCTCCAGAAGAACTACACAAGAAATATACCGAAGAAAAACTAGATTGGAGATCAACGCTAAATGGATCATCTTCATCATCATAATGATTGAAGTCAAACTTATGATATCAATAAAACTGTTTCCTAATCACTGACCTTGATCTTCTTCCTATAGTTTTGTAAACTGTGAATGTGTACGTAATTATGTAAATTGCTTAAATTTCTTGAGATGTAGTTTTTCGATTGTCACTTTCAACTCGTTTCTACTATTGACGTAGTATCAAGGTGAACATTATGTTGTCTCCTATATTTTGAGAATAATCGAAAAGAAACATGTATCTCAAGTCTCAACTATGTTTCAATTGTTTCCAGCAATCTATTCTCGTATAAAAATTTAGTGCAAAAAATCAGCATGCTAACATTCTAGCTGGAAAAAATGACATAAATCAACTAGACAAACAGACTTACTTGAATAAATATGGAATGCAAAGACTAAATTTCAAATGACCGGTTTTTGTAGTCGAAAGTCCAATCCGAGTCCCGAGATGCGATTGGTCCACCATCATCGGTGCAAATAGATTCTGCACAAGGATTGCTTTGAATAGGAAATGATGTTACTTTGGGCTCCGGAAATATAGATGACTCTAAAAATCCATCAGCATCCTTTTCTTCATCGGATGACAATCTACAGCAATCCAAATCATCCTTTTCAAAAGAACCACTTATGAGTCCATCCCTCCAAGATACACGTATTTGCGACTCTGACACATTCTCTGAAGTAGAATTAGTTATCCACGACGCATGAATATCTGAGTTTTCTCTAAAATGGTTAGGGTTTGTAAGATCAGAGGGCGATGATATATCTGATAACTCAAAACTTAACCTTGGTGGCTCCCATGGTGATGAGTTGCCGTTGGGAGATAAGCTTTCATGTTGAAGAGGATCGGTCACATGATCAAGTTCGGATTCAAACTGATGCTTCGGCTGAACGCCTTCTTTCAGCCAAGAAAAACATGCATCCTTTTCTAAGCTTGAATCCGAGTTTGGTGTTTGCATAATGTTCCCGCTGCTTAAAGAGTCTGCAGAAAATGGAGAGGATTCCCGGTCGAAATCAAATGATGACAGTCTCTCTTCTAGTGATATAACTGGTGTATCCTGAGGAGTATCACCAGAAGTTGACGAGAATTTCTTTTCTTCTGTGTCTGAGGATGATTTTACAAGACCTTGAACCTCGGGAGTTCTAAACATACCACAAGGGGACCCACAGAGTGAATATTCGGCTATTTTACAGAACTGATGCACCTTGCTTGAGGAATCACCTTCCCCAACAACGCTATCCTCCTCATTGGCATCGTCATTTACATACGATGGTGACAAATGCCAACTAATTGAAGCTTCAACAGGAAAAGGGATTACAGAGGGTCTAGATTTTGTATAGACATCTTGCCCATTTTTACCATTACTATCGCAGAGAATATCATCTTCAGGGATGTCAAGGGAGTTTTTAGGTCCTACTGAGAGAATTCCCCTAGCTTTGCATTTTCTCTTGTCAGTGAGCCCAGAAATAACGTGCCCTGCACCGTAACAAGTAGAAGGTGCAGCTCCTGAAACATGCACAGAACGATACAAACTGGATTGGATTTCTGGAGACACAGATGGTTCCACCGGAGGGGTCTTAGTAGTCGCAGTGCTTGAACTTTCTGCGGTAGACTTGGCGGAATTGGCAGAACTTAGAGCAGACCCACATGGAATCTTGGTAATAGGAGTATGTTCTTCAACATTATTTGTGTTATTGACTATAAAACCAGGAAATGGGTAGGTGACACCATGTTTACCCTGTAGTTTGTGTCGTGATTCATCCAATTTATTTTCCGACCCGGATGATGGCTGCGCCATCCTGCAAAAGGAAAAGGAATATTCATGGTCACTATCAGATCACAACCAAAAAAAGTGACAAATGCCTTCACTAGTTTGTGCAGATCAATATCATAAGCTCGTTCCAACAGTTGGTAACCAGTCAGTATATTTTGGCACAATACCGAAACCAAGTTAGACCACTGTTGACATGCCAGTATCATACTTATTCCATGCTTGAAGCAACACAAAGAGCATGAGCACTGATACACTCTAATACAGAAAAAAAATACTATACATGTGATGAATTGTCTTTCCAGCTAACCCCACAAAACACCTAAAGCTTACATACTACATAGAGTGAGTCTGCAATTGCTTATTTTTTCAGCTTATCTGCTTATTCTTTTAGCATACAAGTAGTTTGGACTACTTAGATAATCCAAAATACTTGTGATGGCTTCTTTTGGGCCAAAATAAGCATGTTGGGAGCCGCTTATTTGATAACACTTATTGGAGATAAATTTACAATGACCTTTAGAGAGTCATATTTGACATAAAAATTCATAAATATATGCAAATAAGTTGTCTAGTTATCCACTTATTTCATTCTTAAAGCTGCTTATAAGCAGAAATGATAAGCAATCACAAACTTCCTCTTACACGGTAGGTGTAAATACTGGTTAAAAACCTTACGAATAATTGTATACACTGCCTAAACAAGTCATTCAACGATGCATCACATCTAATCACAATTGATTCCATGCTTACGTCAAAAAAAGAGCACGCCCACAAAACACACATTATAACCGTGACGAAACATACTCATAAACCCCTAAAAGCATTAACAACACATGACGTAAAAATATTGGCTATATATCCTACCATATGAATCATGTAATTACAATTTACCATCGTAAGAACTATGCCCCGTAGTCCTTATTGAATGTTTTGTTTTCAAATATTAAAACATTTTTTGAGATTGCTCTTTTTTCGTCTGCTTATATTCAGCACTTCGAAAATAAATTTGTTACTTTTAATCAAACGCATAACAGAAAAAATAAAAAGAAAGTCAGTTGACTCTAGTGTAACGATTGCCATGATGGCTAATAAAGAAGTAATTTGAAATAAAGCACTAGGAATAACAGATGTCATTGAAAAAGGAAGCAGGTTAAGCAGAAAGCTAGTTATCCACTTATTTCATTCTTAAAGCTGCTTATAAGCAGAAATGATAAGCAATCACAAACTTCCTCTTACACGGTAGGTGTAAATACTGGTTAAAAACTTACAATAATTGTATCACACTGCCTAAACCAAGTCATACAACCGATGACATCACATCTAATCACAATTATTCCATGCTTACGTCAAAAAAAGAGCACGCCCACAAAACACACTTTATAACCGTGACGAAACATACTCATAAACCCCTAAAAGCATTAACAACACATGACGTAAAAATATTGGCTATATATCCTACAACACTGAATCATTCTATTTACCATTAACATCCGTAAGACCCTATGCCCCCCGTAGACCTCATTGAATGTTCTTGCTTATCAAATATTAAAACCTATTTGAGATTGCTTTTTTCTTCTGCTTATAAATCAGCACTTCAGAAAATAAATTTGCTTACTTTTATCAAACCGCAATAACAGAAAAAATAAAAAGAAAATCAGTTGAATCTAGTGTAACGATATGCCATGATGGTAATAAAGAAGTAATTTGAAATAAGCACTAGGAATTAAAAGATGCTCATTTTGAAAAAGAAGCAGTTAAGCAGAAAGAATAAGCAATGTGAATTCAGAAATGAAAGATAAGAGATTTGCCTGAGATTAGGGAAATGAAGTGAGATTTGTAATTTAGGGCTAGAAATGAAATGAAATGAAGGGGGAAGATGGTGGTCAACGGGTTTTTTAAATCTTTAAAATCTCTCCGCCATTCAACATTTTGAAGACGGTTTTTCTTTTCTGAATTAAAGTAGTAGTGTCTACCTTTTTTAGTTAGCTAGAGAAAAAAAATATTTTAGTTCTACCCGGTTCGCCTATTTTTACTGGTTTTGACTTGTCCTCTTTGTTTCATTTCCGGACGGCTCTTATTAGCTAGCCGAATCGGTGACAACTTCGGTTTCCGGTTGAGCTCGTTGATCCAGTGGGGTTTTGCAAAACCATATGTACAATCAACTTCTTAGCATATAAATTGTATGAAGCTTTGTGTATTTTATTAGTTTGTAAAAGAGTTTTTGCATCATTATACTTTTTATAAATGTTTAAGTTGGTCATTGTACTATTTTTTTTTTGCATTCAAGTCACTATACTATTATTAATGTTTAAAAAACTAAGTAAACTTTGAGAATTTACTCAATTAAGTCATCTATACTTTTTTTAATGCACTTCAACCTCCATGTCATTAAATAACTCACGTCATTTTTGTTTTTTTATAATCTATATATACTTATCTGTTATTTTTTGGTGTATTTCAGCCACATTCCATTGTACTTAACTGTTATTTTTTGGTGTGATTAATATTTTTTTAGGGGAGTTTCCCCCTTTACCCATATATACTTATCTATATGAAAATAGATACATATGTTAAATTTAAATTGTTTTTTTTATGCATATTCTAATCGAACATTTAACATTCTAACCGAACATTTAAGCAAGCTTAAATTGGTTAATCTAATGCGATGTTTACATATGTTTGTGGCGGAGTAAAACCAAAAGTACTAATCTCAATATTGTCTTCATCAAGTCATACTATAAGTTTAGGTGTACAATAGTATCAGGATACTCGTATTTGGCGTTGTGCATAAGAATTGTATAAACTATTAAAAATTATAAAATTTTAAGTTATGATTGATAAACTTATAAACAAGCTTGGTTGATTGTAACTGATGTACGAATAAATACAAATTAGAAGTAAATAATATAACTAAGTTTTTTTTAAAAGTAAATAAATAGAAGTAATAAATAAATAAGAGTGTATGAGTGACTCTATTGTATGTGTTCTAAAAGTTTAGTTACTCTATTAAGCTTAAATAATAGTACAATGACTTACACACAAAAATACTACAATGACCTAAATGAACATTTTTTAAAAGTACAATGACTCTAGGGTGCAAAAACCCGTTTGTAAAATGTGTATAACAAGGTATTAGGCGGTCGCGCGTTATTGCGAAGCCTAATATCCGATAATAATATAAGACGAATGACAAAACTAAGAAATGAAATTTTGATGTATTGTAACAAATGAATGTGGCATATAACACATTCACTACCACACGCGTGTATACATAGCATACACCAAAAATAAGTCTTACAATAAATCTAACATACCGCTAAAAAAATATGCATTCCGTGTTTGATTTATTTGCTTGAAATCGATTTTAACAGATTTCTAAATACAACTAAAATGAACACGACATATCATACTCAATGTGAGTTTTGTTGCATGACTTAGACCAACATTTTCGAACCCATTTTTTTCTCCTAGATGCTATGCAGAAGTTGTTGGATTTAGTGTCCAAGTTCATAACTAATTGGTAAGACTGTCGTTAAAAGTAGAGTCTTTTTTGGGTTACCCTCAGTGAACCGTTAAGAGAAATAATAAAGGAGAGATAATATTAATTAGAATTAATATTATATGTATAATTAATTGGTTTATTAATTTATTAATAGTTGGTAAATTGATTAGAAGCTAATTATAAAGAAGCATGGGCTGAATATGAACTAATACAAGGTGTATTAAGTTGAACGGGTCGGGAAGACCCATAAGGGACCCATGGGACGTTTTTGGGGGAATCTCACATCCCTCCAAAGAGCTATTCCAAGTCCATTCCTCTCAATATAAATAGAGGGGCATGCCAAGGCTTTATTTGCTCATTCTCTCTTTCTCATTTCTACTCCTTGTAAGAGTCAACTCGTGTAATGAGACCTTAAAAGTTCGAATCCCTTTTCTCTTCGGTTAGTGGGTGTAAGCTATTAGAGGTACTCTCGTTTGAGTACTTGCCTCCAAGTTCGACCAAGGTGGTCTGTATGTGAGAAATCTGATTTTCTCAAAGGTTAGTATTTTCTTATTTATTTATTTCTTTTAAGTTGCTTTTATTTATTAGGTTGAGATCCTTTAGGGTTTAGTTTCCTTCTTGCCCTAGATTAATTTTGTTTCCGCTTTATGTTAATCTAGTTAGGGTATAGAAAACCCATCAATGGTAATCAGAGCCTTAGCTTAATTCTATTACCACTTGATTATCTATCAGTAGATTGTTAACATGTGATAAGTATAAATAATTGAATATTATGTTATTGTCTTGATCATTGAATGTTAATATAAATTTACATTTTAGAATCTTATATTTTGAATTGTTTAAAATATACCCCTGAAATTTAGAAATGTTTAAAATAGAACCCAAAACCTTAAAATGTTTAATAGAAACTTTATACATATTATAATTGCTATATTGTATATGTATCATTAAATCTAAATACATCGTTAGTCAATTGGTAAATCGGCTCACCCATAGTGAACAAACTACAAGAGAGGTGTAAGGCGGGTCGTTTTGCTTCCCTAAAGAAGTCGGGGTTTTAATATGCTTCGCGCTGACCCGCTTCTCCGCTTCTTTGTGCGTTCAATGGAGCTACAAGAACTTTTGATAGGATGATGTCAAGATTAAAAGTATTAATTTAAAAGTACTAAAACAAAATTTCCGTTTTAGATATAGCAAATGTGAATAGTATGCTAACCCATGAAAACCGCACATCTCTCATATGGGATGTTAATGGAGCGCGTGTGGTTTACCGGCACATTAATAAGAGAACATAAGTGAGAGGTGATGTGGGACTCGCAATTATCGAGCAGATTCGAGCCGAGAACCACGCGGGTTTTTGCATGGTTAAATTCACCATCATATTCATGATCCTTGGCATCCCAGTCATGAATAGTAGATGAGCATATCCAAGATTAACATGCCATTGATCAAAATCAATGAATCTCAAAAGAATTGGGAATTTCATAGAGAATAAAATTGACAAAGACATTGTCTACCTAAAATAAATTCGTGATATGATTACGGCAACCCTCTTCATAAACGAATCTAAAATATGGATCCTAGCCTTAATAAAAAATTGGGTAATTAATTAAGGTATATTCATGCTAATTAAAAATGTTTTATCTTATAGATGTCTACTGAAAATGGTGTCAATCCTCCCGCTCCCAATCCCGCACATAACTTAAACTTCTCATTACTCTTAGTTCTTGGGAGGGAAAGACTCACCGGTCCTAACTATATGGACTGGATGCGAAACCTTAGGTTCACCCTAAGGTACGAGAACAAAGAGTATGTTCTCGATGAGCAAATTCTCACAATCGATGATGATTCAACCCAAGAAGAGATTGAAGCTCACCAAAAGCACTATGATGATGCAAACAAAGTGTCATGCATCATGGCATCTTCCATGAGCCCTGAACTGCAAAAGACTTTTGAGAACACTTGGGCTTATGAAATGAACCAACAGCTCAAAGAAATGTTTCAGGCAAAGGCAAGCAAGGAACGCCTTGATGTTGTTAAATCCCTCATGGCTTGCAAACCGAAACCTGGAGCCTCTATTTGTGCTTTCGTCTTAGAGATGAAAGGGTAATTTGACAAATTAGAATCTCTAAACATGGTGTTCGATGTTGAGCTTTCTATCAACATAATCCTATCTGGTCTGCCAGCTGATTACAACCAGTTTGTGCTCTCGTATCAAATGAACGGGAAAGAGACCTCAATAATGGAACTCTATAGCTTGTTGCAAACCACTGAGCAAGGGATTAAGAAAATTGATGTGCCCTCTACTTCAGCAGCTCCTGTGTTGACTGTTGGTCATAATGCAAAGAAAAGAAAGACTTCTCATTCCAACTGGAAAGGAAAGGCCGCAAAAGGAAAGTCTGTAGATCTCAATTCAATATAGATCTTTCTAGCCTGTTAAGGGTTGTAGCCAATATGGATAGTTCCACACAAGCTATAGGAGAAACAATGACTATGAACACTGTAAGTTATGCGGAAACTAACTTATAATGCTAAGAAGAACAATGAATATTAATAACTAAACTTTTGTATTAATCTGCTAAAAAGATTACAGATTACTAACTATGAGATTGAGAGATGTGATGAGATAGATATCTTCTCTAATGCCGTAGGGTTCCTTTTATACACCAAGGATAAACCCTAACAGACTTACAAAACGCGTAGAAGATAATGCATATCTTTTCCTATAATATCTCATGCATATCTCTTAAACGGTACTAACTATTAAACGGTACTAACTATTTTGTACTGACGGTACAAACTAATACTAACAGTACTAACTATAACTGTCGGTACTAACTTTATAACTAACGGTACTAAGTTAGGAAAACATAATTCCCAACAATCCTCCCCTAAACATGATTGTTCAACTTGTTTAACTTCATGTTTCCTCAGTTTACTCTTCTTGAACTCTTGGAGGATGTATCCAAACACTCTGTCAAATCTTGATCTGATCTTTGATGATTTTGACATCTTCAGCTATCCCTCTTTATCAGCAACTTGTCTTCTCAGCAACACAGCAACATCCAACTAAGTTGGCTTTGTAGTTTTTGGCAAACTACCAGCCATTAACGGATTTGATGTTCCTTTACCAGTAGCCGTTTGCTCTGGGATAGCCAATTTTTCATTGTAAACAACAAGGTGAATTGAAAACCTTATAGTTTTGAGTAAACTATCAACTATCAACGGATTTGATTTGTCTTTACCAAAAGTCGTTTGCTTTTGGACTAGTCAATGCTTCATTGCCATAACATGGTGCATTGATAACCATATAGTTTTTAGCAAACTATCAGCTACCAACAGATTTGTTTGTCTTTACCAGGAACTGTTTGATTCTGGACTAGCCAGCTCTTTACTATGAAGCAAGGTGAGTTGAGAACCATACAATTTTTTGTAAATTGTCAACCATAAACGGATTTAAGAAGTCTTTACCACAAGTCGTTTGCTTATGGACTAGTCAATTCTTATGTCTGTTAAACATGGTGAACTGATGACCATTTTTTGTGGTTTTGAAACCAACACTCAAAGATCCTTCTCATTTCCATCAGAGTTTTCAGGTTCCAACTCTGCAATTAACTTCTTGACAAATCTAATCAACTCCAATGCCATAGTATTGTCTTCTTCAGATTCCAATTTCAATTCTAGCATATGCACCAGTACTTTCTTTCTCAAAGGATACTGTTTCTCAACAAGCATATGAATGACTAATCCTTCATCAGTCATTAGAGTATGTACCCCTGAAGAACCATGTAGCTTCCAACTTACTACATTCCAATGCTGCTGTGAGTTCCAAAACTCATCTTCATCATCTGGATTGAACATAATCATCAAATCTCCCCAAAGTACTCTGTCAAAACCTTCAGGTATCTCATCTTCGTATCTGTCCATCACAAGTTGATATACAGCATTCAAATCATCTCTATCAAATATGGAAAGTACTCTCATCAGGGTACTAAAGTATCTCCTTTGTCCATTGCTTCTAATCACCACATTTAGATTAATCTCTTCTAATCCTTTAGTTTCATCAAACTGTGGTTTAATTCCAAGATACTCAGTTTTCCATTCTATGATAGGATACTTCTTGTCAAGTATTTCATAATCCACCTCCTTGTCCTCATCTGGAGCTATTGTTAAACATAATCTCAGCTCATCATTCTCTTTCTTACTATCAGTATTATCATCCTGAGAAGTATCTTGTCTGAATCTTCTTTTCCTTGACTTCAACTTTTTCCTAGTGCCAAGTTTTCTCTTTCTGGTACTTTCTTCTTTTTTTCTTTCCTCTTTAATACTGCCATCCTTCTTTGTACCAGTAGCTTTCTTATTCACGTCTTTTATTATCCTTTCATCCTCAGCAGAACCAATAGCAATAAAGTTTTCATCAGACCTTTTTACCTTTTCATACAAGACTTGTATTTCTTCAAAATTCTTGGTCTTCAAATCAGAATGCTTCTTTCCTCCAACATGCTTCAAATATGTCATTATTTGGTTTCTTAGCTGAGTTTTTATAGGTGGTCTACTTCTTATTTCAGCAGCTCTTTGTTGTGCAAGAAATCTCCTTTGTGCAGCAATAGTATCATGAAGTAACTTGGCTCTCTCTTCAATAGTGAACTTTTCTCTTTCTTCTTCTTGAAGCCTTGCAGCTAGAATGTTATCAGCTTCAATTCTAGCCTGGATATCATCATAATCCCTTATAAGTGCAACCTTTGTAGCTTCCTCTTCAGCCAACTTTTTCTTTTCCTCTTCTATTTCTCATTCCTCTTAAACCTTTCTGGCTATTTCTTCATCATTAGCAAGCTGAGCAAACTTTCTTTCAGCTTCATTAACCCCTTCTGATTCAGCCTCTGACTCAACTTCTTCCTCAAGAACTTTCTTGCCTTTATCTTTAGGATCAATCTTAGGAAGAGGCTTTAATGTAACACTGATCTTGTTGATGTAGGCCTTGGTCTATTAGAGTCTTTAGCATCTTTAATCTCAACTCCTTTTTGCTTAGCCTTATTTTGGCTCATGGATACCAGAAACTTGGCAATGGTTTCATCATCTCCAAAAACCGTTAGAGTAGCTGTTGGAGTAGCATTTTCATCTGAATTTCCATTTTTTGGCTCAGCAGTACCTTCATCGAGCTTGTCGGTACTAACATTTAGTTGGTCGGTACTAACTTGTGGCTTGTCGGTACCTTCATCTGGATTGATGGTACTAACTTGATCTTCAGTACTTACTCCCTTTTCATTGTGAGTATCCTCAGTCTCCATGTAATCCATTGCATTAAGATCATCAAGATCATCAAAAGCATCATCAAAAGCTTGATCCTTGTGTGCAGTTGGTTTAGATTTGGCAGTTTTCCTCCCCTGTTCCTCAACCTTGGAATCAGTCTTCCCTTCATCTTGAGCAAGATTGTAGTCCATGGCTTCATTAATTGTTTCATCTAAATTAGTATCCAAAGCATCCCAGTCAGCGTTAGTTTGCACAGATGGTGAACCTTTGGAAGATTTAACAGCTTTCCTCCCCTATTTGGATACACTCCTTCTCTTCTTTGGTTTCTCCATATCCTTCTTCTTTTGCTGTTTCTTCAACATAGCAGCCCTAAACCAAGCTTTGTGGTTGTTGATAAACAGGGTATGGCCTTCTTCTTAAGCTGTTTGATCTGAGCCTTCCATAATCTTATATTCTGCTCTTTGAGCTGTGACCATGAGATACAATAGAAATATAAAGACATAAGACACTTTGGAGTTCAGGCCATCCTCCATTCCTGATAGGATCTAATCACTAGGATGACTGACCTTCAATGATTCCCACCAGAGCCCTCTGGATTGGAATCAGGAATATGATTAGGAGAAGAAGGTCTGGGGAGATGGGTCAGGCTGTGACTCAGGTTGGTCTGCACTTGGGTGAGTAGGAGAGGGCATAGGTTAGGATTCAGATGGTCTTTCTGAAACTTCACCCTCATCCTCTGTTGGTTGAACCAACATAGAGTTAAATAAAGGTGTGACATTCCCTGAAAAGTTTTTACCCTTTTTAACCATAAATGACAAAACCTTTTTAGTTAAAGTTGGGACTGGAAAGTGATCCATAGGGACAGGCACATCCCTTAACTAGTTTTGCAAAAAGATTTGTAAAAATATTGGATACATAACAAACTTCTTAGATGCATCTAAGTGTCTCATCATACCATCAAAAATTAATTTGGAAAAATTATATTTATGATTAGTGGCTAAACAAATCACTGCTGTGGCAATATTAGTGGGAATTTGATCCCAAGAAGTTCTTTTAGAACTGATGCAGTGATTCATGGTATGAAAAAGAAATTTCCATTGAGGTGAAAAGAGGGCTTTGTTAAAAGTTAAAATATTAAGGTCCCCCTTATACCCCATTAACTGAATAGTGTCAAATATAGCCTGATTGTTCAAAGTATCTATCCCATCAGCATCATCAAAAAGAAGATCACTTCTTATTGATGCCTCTAAGATAGTCACAGGCTTACCAGCAACAATGGCATCTATATAACCAATGTTGTTGATTTTTCTAGACTTAGCAGATGTCCAGAACTGTTCAACAAACGAAGTTGAGATGATGGGACTTACAGTGAGTACAAAGTGGATTGAACTGTTAGTGAGAAAGTCCATAATCTGGTGAAACTCAGTGTTCCCATCATTCTTTTCCAAGTAGGCAACCATATTGTGCTTTGAGCATAATCCAAACCACCATTGTTGAATTGATTTTGTTGATCGACAGTGATGAAAAATTAGGGTTTGTTAATTGACGTCGATAAAGAGAGTGTAGGTGAATAAATTGTGTAATTGAGATGGGTATTTATAGTATTAGTAATCCTAATGTCGAAGAAACCGCCAAAAATTACACTTTAGACCCCTACCAGTATTTTCTCTAACGTTTTTATAGCGGTACAACCTTTGCCTGTCGGTACTAACTATAAGCCTATCGGTACTAACGTTTGGCAACCAAAAATTGAACAAGTCTGGCAACAAGAGTTCTTTAGTACCATCGATAGCTCTCTCTAATTACTCTTTAGAACCCAAGAAAAACATCACCATTGTCAAGATTCTTTTGCTCACAGAACACTCCATACAAACTGTACAACAAATCATCTTGCCTCCCCTTAACTAATGTAGCCTATTGATTGATCATTCCAATGTTAACAATCAAGAAATTGAACCTACTAACATCAAAAGCTTTGGTTAAAAGATCAGCTACATTATCATCAGTGTGAATCTTTAGCACCTGGATAAGTTTCTTCTCATAAGCATCCCTAATGAAGTGGTGCCTAATTTCAATATGCTTTGTTTTGGAGTGAAATACTGGATTCTTTATAATGCATATAGTACTCTCATTATCAATGTAGATCTTTATGTTCATAAAATTGAACCCATAGTCTAACATTTATTGTATTGATTCACAAAACTTGCTCACAGCAGTTGGCAGCAGCAACATATTCTGCCTCTGTAGTAGAAGTAGCCACAATTGTCTGCTTCTTGCATTGCCATGAAATAAGTCTCCTGCCAAGAAATTGACAACCTCCTGTTGTGGATTTCCTGTCAAGATTTGCTCCAGCATAGTCACTATCTGAGTAAGCTTCTAGGTTAAATGATGACACTCTAGGATACCAAAGGCCCAGTTTGGGTTTGCCCTTGAGGTACCTAAAGATTCTCTTCACAGCATTGAAATGGGAGGTCTTTGGAGTTACCTGAAACCTAGAACAAGCACAGACTGCAAACATAATATCAGGCCTAGAAGCAGTCAAGTACATTAAAGAGCCAATCATGGATCTATAAAGGTGCACATCCACATACATTAGTAGCTTCCTCATCCTTGACCAAAGGCTTTTGGGTCTCAATTGGTATACTAACAGTCTTTACACTAGCAAAATCAAACTTCTTCAGGATTTCTGCAACATACTTATCCTGACTTATAAAAATACCATCTTCTTTCTGTTTGACTTGTAATCCAAGAAAGAAGGTGAGCTCTCCTATAGAACTCATCTGAAATCCATTCTTCATCAATGCCTCAAATTCATCACACCAAGATCTCTTTGTAGAACCAAAAATAATGTCATCCACATAAACTTGTACTAACATGATATCATTTTTGTCCTTCTTAATAAAAAGAGTCATGTCAATAGTTCCTCTTCTGTATCCACTCTTCAACAAGAAAGTAGAGAAAGTAGCATACCATGCTCTAGGAGCTTGGTGTAAACCATAGAGAGCTTTCACAACTTTGTAGACCTTCTTAGGACACTTAGGATCTACAAAACCTAGAGGTTGAGACACATATACCACCTTATCAATTGTGTCATAAAGGAAGGCACTCTTTCGAATCCCATCTGATAGGACTATAATCACATAAAAAAGCAAAGGACAAAAAGATCCTAATGGCTTTCATCCTAGCTACAGTAAGCAAAAACCTCATCATAGTTTATCCCCTTCCTCTTTTAGCCTAATCCCTAAGGCAACCAACCTTGCCTTATTTCTAACCACGACATATAAGAGTCCCAATCTTTCATCCTTTTATTTTTGTAAACGGCCGCTTTTGTCCCAATTGCCTTCTTGCCCATTAAGGCAAATCTACAAGAATCCAAAACATTCGAAAATTTCCTGAATCTTGAATTGCAGTAGTTCTGTCCTATGCATAGCCAATCAACCCAACTATCATCTTCAAGTGGCGTCATATATCTTCTTGGGTTTAATTTCTGAGACAAGAAACAAGCAAATAACAATGTTGGAAGTCCATGAATATTTCTTCTCTCTTTTGATATAACTTACAAAAGCATGGGCTCCAGAACTTTTGTTCACTTTGCTCCTTGTTTGAACTGCTAATTTTGGATCTCCAAGAATTTAAGTTGAAGGATGAACAGAGTGAATCCTTGATGTGGGAATAGGACTAACATTCATAATAGTTTCTTAATTTGTGAAGTCAGCCACTGCACCCTCATCATCATAAGATGCATTGGTAAAAATACCATCGTTAGGATTGTTATAACTATCCTCAAGAGTAGGTATTTGAGAATCGTCTTGGTCAGAATTGGTTAAATCAGTGTAGAATAGTCCACCAGAAGGACTGGCAATACTAACTGGTGTGCTAGCGGTATTAACTGTGTTAGTACTGCTAGCTCTAGCAGCTCCTGCTTGAAGAAGCAAATCCTCAGTATCTTTGGAAAACTCCTTTCTAAGAGCTTCAGCTGCATCAATAGCTTCATTTTCTTGACTTTTAAGCCTTTCAAGCTCCTCCAAAAAGGCTTGATCCTCTTGATCTACTGGCTTCTCAGTTGTCTTATTAGGCTTTTCACCTTCATTCTTTGCTTCTAAGATCTTAACTGTTGAAGTATAAGAAGACCATATTGGTAGTACAAAGTAGTCTTGAGCAGATTCAACTTCCATTTTAGAATTTTCTGCGTCAATATTATCTTGTGTACCTGCACTATGATTAGCTTCTTTTGGACCTTTGCCAGTTATGTAACCTTTACTACCTCCAAAAGCAACAGGGCCACCATTATAGTCTTGATATTCAGCAAGGTATGCCTTGTTTCCAGTCATGTGCCTGGAACATCCACTATCAACAATCCCTTTATTCTCTAAAGCTTTATGTGGAACATCCTGCACATGAAAAATAAGAGAAATTAGTTTCTCTTAGGGACCCAAGCCTTTTTGGGCTTGGGTCTGCCTATTGGATCTTTAAAAGTAACACTTTTTCTAGTATTTGATCCACCATTGTATTTGGAGACTTTGTTCTAGTAATGTCTTTTGGTTCTCCAATTACAACCTGCTGAGGGCTTAACAACAGTTTCCCTTTTTCCCCCAACAACACTAACTGCTTTTACCTCAGCAATACTAACTTTTTGATTTAAAAAATTTGTTCTTGGTGGCCGTTGTTCTAGTAAAATGGCCTTCTAGAGTTAATGTGGGCTGTTTTTATGAAAAATAGTTTTTGGTCTAACATTATTAACAATAGGTTTAACAGTATTAACTTTCCTGGCAGCATTAGTTGGTGCTGCCTGACTGTTAAAATTATGTCTAGCAGTATTAACATTGTTAGTACTGCTAGCTCTAGCAGTATTAACTGGAATTCTGCCAGTTCTAGTTAGTACTGCTGTAGGAACAAATTGGTTTTGGTGATTCACTCTTTGCACATTGTTCCACACTGGCCTATTTTCTGTTTGACCAGTACCCTTACACATCCTTTTATTCAATTCAGATTGTTTAGCCATTCTTTTCTCATGGAAATCACAATCTCTAATAAGATGGCTAAAACTACCACATACAAAACATGCCTTTTTAGTAAACCCATATCCCAAACCCAATTTTTTAGACATTAAACCACTACAATCCTTTTTGTCAGGTTTAGGATTTTGACTACATGTGTTTTGTTCTTTAACAGTTTGCCTAGGAGTTTTTACATGCTTAACAGTATTAACAAAAGCAAAACTAGGTTTTTTTTTTTGCATGTTCTATTGTGGTAGAGACATAATGTTCATCATCACTATCTGATTCAACTCCTCAATGAATATGGAACAACAGACCAAACTTTAGGTCACTAATAGCTATAGGTTCATAACAACTGGTTCGGCATAGATTCAAGTGTTACTTTAACGGAGAGATGGATTCACAAGAATTAAAGTCACTGTTCCTAGCATCAGATTCACTAGGTTTAGATTGCTTTGGACCATATGTAAACTGTGACTCGTCAATTTCAACATCAGGTCCAGAAGGGATGTAAATCCCTGTCATTGGAGGGGGAACTACATGCATCCCCTCTGCATATCTATCATTTACAGGACTATCTTCTATATCACTAGACCTACTGTAAACTACACTTTCAAAATGACTTAAGACACCTTTATTCATTTGATTTCCATACCCAAGCCCAGCTTTTGTCCTAGTACTACATACTCGACTAGTTAGCAGAAGATTAATATTTTAAAAAGAGATGCCATTTTTTTCTACTTAGCTTTCAATTCTTCTTTTTCTTTTTCAGCTTCTCCCAATAGTTTCTTATGATATGTGAGCACATCAGTTTTATCATCTAAATCAATTTTCATAAACCTAATCTTTTTCCCTCCATAACTAAAGATTATTTTGTTGATTGAGCACAAATTTGTGCTTCTACTTTCCTTTAAAGATTGAGTATATCTAATGAATTTCTATACAGGCATATCAACAAGTTGTTCCTTCTGTCATTCATATATTTTTTTAAGTTTAGCATAAGATTCTTTACATCCTTTTGACAAGAAGTTACCTCAGTGTCCTGAGCCTGAAATTGGCTGTAAGCCCATCAAAGCAAGTTCTCCTTGCTCATTCTTCTGAGTGACTGGTCCAATCAACACCTTCTCCATCAAGAGTTACCAAAGCTTTAGGTTCCTCCCACTGTTTACTAGATCTCCTTCCACTGTCTTTAGCTTTGTACCCAGTGTATCCAACATCTCTCCTCCTACTATCTTGATTCCTCTTAGATCTGCATTCTCTAGCAAAATGCATTGTCTTGTGATAATTAAACCGTGAAAATGCAAATGAAACTGGTAAAGAAGTTGAAAGCGAAACGAAAGTACAAAACTAAAGGAGAGACCAAAGAAGAAAAGGAAGATGACTCGGAACACTTCGACACCTTTCCCACTATGAAAGAGTTAAGGTATCATGAGTGGCTTTCAAAAAATCCTCAGCCCCTATGGGTGAAGGCCAAGATCAGAACCGGGAACGTGAATAATGTGAAGTTCTCATGCATGATTGGTCAATTTAATAAAGAGCAAGCCTATTTAGATTTAGAATCACCAATCAACATAATGTCTAGGCTTCATTATAACTAGATCATGAGTAATAGGTTGGAACCAAGAAGGAAACCTTCAAACCCTAAGAAGAACTGCAACTTTGTAAGGAGAGTTAAGGGACTAAGAGTTTTCGTTGGGAACTTCACTTATGAATGTGACTTCATGGTGCTCAAAGATAGGACTAGTGTCATTGATCATTACCTTGGATCGGTTGTGTTCAGAAAGCCATTTATGGAAGCAACCGGGTTATTTTATAATAAAGAGGAGGGAACGGTCGTGTTTGAAAGAGATAAGGAAAGGATCATATTCAAAATGCCACACAAAATAGACATGTTCAAACACGTAGATTTTATGGATAGAGGCACCAATAGCATTCCTCCTTTCGTCAAAGAGAGTGAGGATGATAACTATGAAAAAACCTACTACTCAGACAGCTTAGATCTATGGCCCGAATACAAATATGACGAGTATGTGTGCAGAGGAATTCAAAGTTTGATGGCTACAAAAGCCAAAAAGAAGAACAAAGGAGAAGTCACGTAAGAACGTATGACTTCGAGTCTGTCTACAAGACTCGTAAATAAAGAAAAGCGCTTTTTGGGAGGCAACCCATTATTTATCTTTCCCGCATTTAGGAGTGTCGTGTGTTTTAATTCTTTATTGTTTGTTTTATTATGTTTTGAATTATTTGTAATCATGCTTTTTTGTTTAGAACTTTGTCTTATTTGCAATCAAATGTATTTTGCAACAAAATAAGTGTAGGGGAAATATCCATTTTTTAGAACCCAATTCAAACATTTAAAATAAATTGTTTAGATTAATTCGCGTTAGTTTCGATTCATATGATTAATTCCAAGTTTTTATGTAGTGCTTTCTTCAGATTTGACTAATAAAATTACGTGCAGGAAATTTCTCATTAAAAACGAAGAAGAAATTTTCACAGACGCTGGAGACGGCGTCAGGATTTATCCTGACGACGTCGCGTCTCCAACTATGTAAAAATTCAAAAAATTTCAAGTATTTCTGAAAAATTAAATGTGCAATATTTAAAATTTGTAATTCTTTTGTAAATGTGCATAAACCTAAAATTATAACATTACTCTCATCCTATCTTTACTGCCTTCATAGAGTCAAAACCTTAAACTCTCACTGTATATTTATCTATCCTGCCGATTTTATGCTTGGTATAGTTGTCTTTGTCTTTGATTACAGGTTATATTTGACAAGAAGAAGCTTGGAAGTTCTTAGGATGTTTTCATTGGACGATTCTTAGAGGACGATTTAACCAGTTATCGCATGTTTCTTCTCCATTATTGAGCAAACTAGGGGAGTACTATTTTCTTTTACTTGTTTTCTTTTCCCTTTATTCGTTTTTACGAGTACTTCTATAGAACATTGTGGACAATGTTCAACTTAAGTGTAGGGGGAAATAAGCCTTAGAAACTACTCCTTCATTTACCAAAATTCAAATTTTTTTTAACAACATTCAAAATTTTTTATGACACATACCGACAAAAACCAAGTATTAATAGCCTCTCATGGATAGGAATGTGTATGACTAGCACAAAAACCCTCAAAATTCCACCTCAAAAATATGAGGTTCACCTTTAGATCTTTAGGAATTCGGGTATCCATTATTGATACCCAAGATGGTTTATACCTTTAGCTTTCTCGAGTTAAGGTTTGAATGCTGTCATATGTGTCTATTCCATCGTTACGGATGTGTACGTATGGTCTAGGTCGCCTTTTCTGGAGCATTGGTATCGGTATTAAATTATATGAGTGTACCGGTAGTATATTAAATTCTAGAACTTGTTTTTGTGATGCATTCCGAGACCGCATAATGAGTATTAGGATTTGATAGATAAGAGGCACTAGGATTAACCCATGTTTTAAACCTGTAATTGTTATTATGGTCACATTGACTATATAACTATCCCACACCCTTGCCATGCACTCATTTTTAGTGCAGGATACCCCTAGTACAACCCTTCGAGCCTATCCTTTTTCACGGTTCTCGTAATTTTCTGGTTAAGCCGGACTATTAATGAAGAGCATTGTCAACCCTTAAACCAATCGTTACACCCAAATCGCCTTAGCCTACCTTAGTATGGTTCTCACCTTTATTACATATTTATTAACACAATTAATTATTAAAATACACGTTGCTAAGTCCTGAATCCTTGAAATACTGTTTGGGATGATTGGGATTTCATGGTAGTAATTCATCTTATAGAGAAAATAGGAAGAATAATTTTACCCCAATAAAGCTTCAATAAGCTCCATGTTATTTTGATTTCCACCCAAATTGGTCATTAGTCATATTGTAATTATCAAGTATGTAAAAGTTCAAGTGTAGAGGTGCATCTATAAACCTCCATGATGTATTATATGTTTAAGCAATGGCAGGGCAAAAGTGTACGAAAAAAATGTATATAAAAAAAAGTAAAAAAATGTACGGGCTGCCATTTGGCCCCCCCCCCCCTAATGTCTATTTATATTAGAGGTCAAGAAAAAGAAAAAGAAAGAGATTGGTGTAATTTTTTGTAAATTTTTGTATATTTTGTCCGAGTCCTTGGCTTAGCAACCAAACCAACGTGTATTCTTATAAATAATTAGCTAACCCATCTACTCCAAATTCACCCAAAGTCACCACCCATATATATCCCATCCGTTTCTATTTCCGTTAATGTTTATCTTACACCTACACCCCACAACCCTTTAAAATACCTCTTTGACAGTAATGAATAATACTTGCGCCTAACGATGAAGGTTTGATCCTTTACCAAGCCTATGGTAATTTATATGCTATGACAGATAATGAGTGTTGATTTTCCGTCCCATTATGTTAAAATTTATTATGCAACCGATAGAAAGAGAGAATCTCAAACACTTATGTGAGGTGCTAGTATATACCTTCCGTGCTTTTAATTATGAGGTCTAGAAGGTTGTGTTGTAAAATACGTTTAAAGAGTAGGTTAAATGACCCTCATATTGTTATTGTCTAGGTAGAAAGGCGCCATTAGCTTTAGGACAAGCATATTCCATTATACATTATTTTGGATCAATTTAACCCTTAAATCATGCAAATATGCCCAGATTATGTGCTAAATCGCTTGTTTCCGGTTTTTATCACTTAGATGGCATTTGGAGGAAATACACGTGACTTGGGCTCATTTAGAGAAGAAACAGACAAGACTACGACTCTACACCAAGAACCATGAAAAATTATTCATTCAGAGCTAGAGACGGCGTCGCAACCATAAAGCGACGGCGTCATGACATTCATGGTGACGACATCAGAGATTCGGCGACGGCGTCAGGACGTGGCTGACTTAAAGTGGATCTAGAACCATCTACGTGGCGACGGCGTCAGGATTACAAAGCAACGCCGTCGCAGCGATATCTCTATAAATATAAAACCGATTTTAGGGTTCATGTATGTAACTTTGTTATAACTTAGGGAGCCGGAACCTAGCCTTGGTAACAGCTTCATACGTTGTTTTTAGGGCCTCAAAACCCTTTTGTACTACCTTGGATCCATGTCTTAATTCAAGTAATGTTATTTATCTTTAATCATTCAATATGATATTTGGTGTGTGAGTGATTATCTTCCTTGCTTTCATTAAACATGCGAGGCAAACCCACCTTTGATATTCTATGATTGCATGAAAGTCAAATTGTAGACCTATTTTACAGTTCTCTTGTTGAATGTATAGTGCACGTTAGGCTTTGAGAAAACCACTTATTGTCTGTATTGCTGTAGACACGTCTAGGAAAACGCGAGTGTGTAGAAAGGATATCATCGGGTAACAGTCTTCATACTACCTTGCCCTCTTATTTGGTTGATCCCTCTTAAGGTATTTTACACGCATTTAATATACTCTTAGGGGCCTTGTAATAGTCTTCATACTACCTTACTTCTGTGTTGCCCTAACGGAATATTAAATAGATGCCGAGTTCATGTAATCCGTTCATGACCTAGGAAATACTTACACATATCATCACAAGTGTGACAAGGCAGCATGATTAGGAGAAATAATCTGATAAGTAGTGCATGATTAAGTAAATACATTCAATCATTATAAAGTTATCCCCAGTAGATTAGATATTAACTAGTTTAGTTAATAGTTAAACAAACCTACCTCTCAAACCATAGATTTACCGGCTTTTTATAAAACATAAAAACACAAAAATAATCTTCCTCAACCCCTATAATTCTGTTAGACCGTGATCAAGCCTTCCCAACCTATTTCCCTTATTTTATTTTTTTTTTTTTTTTTTTTTTTTATGATTTATCGTTTTTTTTTTTTTTTTTTTTTTTTGTTTTTTGTTTTTTTTTTGTATTTTTTTTTTTTTTTTTTTTTTTTTATTTTTTTTATTTCTATTTTTTTTTCTTTATTTTGATTTTTTTTTTTTTTTTTTTTTTTGTGAGATTAGTTTTTTTTGTTTTATTTTTTTTTTTGTTTTTCTTATTTTTTTTTTTTTTTAATTTTTTTTTTTTTTATTTTTTTTTTTTTATTAGAGAACGAATGAACAACCCCCGAGTCTTGCCTATACTACTACTACAACGGTTAGGTACTCTGCCTATGGAGTTGTAAAACTTCGTGTAGAAGTCCTACGATGACCGCATCAAGTATCCGACTCGAGATTTCACTATGTCAACAAGCTCCCTTCAGGCGGAGAAAACCGTTTACACATTGCTTACGTTGTTTTCCGACTCTAAGCTAAATGTCAAGTTCTAATCTTAACTAGAACCAATCTACCACTTCCAAACACTATACACTCAAAATATCTACACTATCGGATTTACACACAATCTAATTCACACAATTACACAAGATAGTTACAATAGAGATTTGATACTTAGAAGAAGAGAGGAGAGATCACTAAATAACAATTCGTTTCTTGACGAATACGAATGTTCTTCTTTTGTACTTGATAGAGAGGGGAGATGAGAAGAAGAGATTAGATCACTTAAAACAAGATCAAACAATGTTAGTGATCAAGAGATTTAGTGAGATAAAGAAGGTTTTTAGAGAGAGAAAGAAGACTGGAAAAATTCATGCAAAGAGGTATGTTTTTCAGCTGGGAATAGTGCAGTATTTATAGGCAGGAAAACCCAACGGTCACTGCAGGCGGTCCTGGCGGTCCCAAATATATCTAGGGGCCGCCAGACCTATAAGGGGGCTCCCCAGTAGACTCCGCTACTGCTTTTTATCTTTTTGTAGGGGAAGGTTGTATCTGGTATGGAAGCTTCCATTTTGGGGAGAAAATTTGAATTTCAAATTTAAGTTTTAAATAAAACTTTTCTTTTAATTAGAAAATATTTTGTATATTTATTTTTGTGAAAATACATTTGTAAAAATGTGATGGTTAAGAAAAAATATATTTTCTTGATCATTAATCATGCTTAATGATTTGTTTTTCCATACCTTAAGTGATTTATATTGAAATAGAAGTTTACGATTAATAACTTGTAAACGTTTATTTTTATCGTGAATGTTTTTACATTTTGTCATCTTCAAAACGTAGCGAAGTCGAAAAATATAGATAAAGTTTTTAAGCATTATTTGTATTAACATAACAAATGAAAAAACCAATGTCACCTTTTGCACCAAGTTTCCCAATATCTTCATGATCATTCTTGGGATAACAGAGAGCCCCAAATACATGAAGAAAGGAGGTATCCGGTTTTTAACCATTAATAAGCTCGTATGGTGTTTTGTCAAATCATCAGTGAATGATGGAGCGGTTTTAAGTGTAGCACGCAATAGCAATTGCTTCAACCCATAAGAATAACGGTGCACGAGAGAAAATCAACATTATTCTAGCAGCCTCCACTAGCATTCAGTTTCTTTATTCCACGACTCCATTTTGTTGAGGTGTTCTGACAGAAGACACTTGGTGAGAGATGCCAACATTATTAAAGTATTCTTAAAGCACTTGATTCTTGAATTCTTTATCGTTGTCGGTTCTTACAATGATGACTGGAGCTTACAGAAGAACTAATTTTCTTCAAAAAGATTTTAATCTCTTCTAGTGCTTCATCTTTTGATCTGAGATTGTATACCCCAAGTGTAATGAGAGTAATCATCCACTACACCAGAACATATCGCTTCCCATTTATGCTTTCGACTCTCATTGGACCACACAAATCCATATGGAGAAGGTGTAACCTCTGCTTAGAATTTGGAACTGGTGTGGGTGGGTGAGATGCCTTTTTGGTTTTTCCTTCCTCATATAAGGAACAAAGATGTTTTTTATAATATTTGAATTTTAGAAGACCAGTGACGAGATTGTTTTTAGCAAGATCATTTATGGTGTCAAAATTCAGGTGGGATAAACGTTGATGCCATAACCATGAGATAGTAGAAGTAGCACGAGCCATAAGGAAAATTGGAGATGCAGAGGCCATTTCATGGAGATTGATGGTGTAAAGGTTTGTTGTATAATTTCCTTTCAACAAATCAACTCCTTCGAGGTTTCTGACGAACCAAGTCTTCCTTCTAAAAGCGACCTCTAAATATAAATCACAAAACTGTCTAACCGAGAACAGGTTGTGTCCCAAGCCTTTAACAAAATAAACCCTGGTGATCAATATATTTCCCCATTGAAGATCACCATAACCTAGAATTATAGCAACATGATCATTTCCAAAGTGCACGGTTCCCAAGAACTTCCATACGAAATTTATAAGAAGCTTCATATTTCCTGTCATATTCTTTGAGCATCCTGAGTCGACGCACCATGAACAAATTTGGACGACCCGCCAAAGAAAAAGTAGAATTTGAAAACCATTTTCTTGTAGGTTCATGAGGGTTAGAAGTACATGCCTTATCACCTTTAGAGCAGTCAGGCTGACTCTCTGATTTGCTAGAAACAATTATTTTTCCTTTAAGGTCAAACATTCTTCTTGTACGTGACCACCTAAGGCATGTTCTAGGTTTCCTAGGCTTAGGTGAAGCAAGTCTTTCTGTGGATCCTACCTTCTTAGGTTTCGTAACCATTGGCTTATGTTTCTTTCGATTTGTAGTTTTTGAAACATTAGCATATAGGTTATTCACACGAGAGTTCATTCCACTCACATAATTGAGCACACAGACATCATGATTAGAAGTAATTAAACAATGCTTACACATAACACATATAACTTTAGATTTATCATTTCGAATAGCAAGCTTTCATGTTTAGTTCATTCAAATGACATGAGGTTTTTTATTTCTTAGAAAGCATTTAAATTCCTATGGAGTACTACTACTCTTAACTTACTTTATATCATGATGCAACTACTCTTAGAACTGCAAAGAGACCCCCTATCCATGCTTGTGTATCCTGCCTAGTTGTATGGCCCTTCTGGTCCTTAGCATGTTTTGTCTACTCCTGTATAATAATAACCATTTAAGTTAGAATTAACATGTTTCTTAGTGATGACATGAGGTTGTGAAACAGTGATCAAATTTATCCTAACACTTGCTCTAACTTTGTTAATAGTCACAAATTTATCTTCCCTAGAAGTCTTAAATGAATTAATCCTAAACATTCCAGGGGAAATCACTTTATCATTTGTCACAATTTTTGATTCTGTAGTGGTAGGTACCGAGTTTGAAGTAAGAGGTTTTGACAAATCATTCGTACCTCCAACAACCTGGGAATGAACGTATGGAATTTGGAAAAGGAGTCACAGAATAAAGTTTTGTTCCCGAGGTTGATTGATTTTCAATCTTAGTATTCGTACTCGTACCTTTGGTGGTGTCCTTTTGTTCAGAAACCTTATCAAATAACTGGGCTCTTAGCTTAGCATTTTCATAAATCGTATCATGTAACTTTTGTTGGAAAGAGTCAGTTATGGTTTTGGTTTGAGCCCGTGTCACATTGATAGAGTAAAAAAGGTTCTTGTATGTTGTCTTAAGATGTTCATTTTCTTTTTCATAGTTCAAAACCTAAAACTCTAATTCCACGTTCTCATTTTCTAGTTTCTGAGACAAAGGATCAAGGGTATCTGATACACATTGAGTATCCTGACTCTTACCCCTAAAATCTCCCAACTGAGCTTGCAACCGTTTGATCTTTTGTTTCATATCATTATAAGCTTTATCTTACGAAATTTTTTCATATTTGCATTCTTCACATTTTATACCAATTATTCCAAAGAACAGCATATTCTTTTTCTTTTTTAATGAGACAATTTTCAAACATTTCTTTCGTACGCTCAAGCTCAGTCTGGAGATTTGATGTATCTACAACAGCATTACATTGCACAATCAACAAAATATCTTGACTGACAACTGCTCTCAAGAGACGCTCAATTTCAAATTCCAAAGGCTTGTGCTTAGCAAGAGATTCATCAGCTTCATTTACAAGAGATTTGAAGTCTCGAACAAATTTAGTTGCTTCCTTCAAAAATTATATTTCAAAATTTTGAAGTCTAGCAACAACTTGGTTGACGATAGGAAAGATTTCATCTTTTACAATTTTGTGAAGCTCTTGATGAACAGTAGACGACCAATTGTGTATATCTAATGTCATTTTTTGTCTTACAACACGTTAAAGAGTCACAGTGGTACTTTTTACCTCATTTAGAAATTTTCGTGCAACACTTGGAGAAGTATCATCCAAAAACTCTTCATTTGGTATTGAAATTGATTTTGAAAAACTGGCCATTTTGGAAGTATTTAAAAAATACAACTCTTCACGTGACTTGGCCTTTTGAGAAACAAAAACCCCTAAAAGTTGATTAATCTTTACATAATTTGCCGGTTTTATTTCTTTGTTCAATTGTTTCATTTTTAAGCGACTCTCTTGAGCAAGTTGCAGTGTCTCCTCCAAAGAACTTTGCCATTATACAAACTCTGTTGTTTTTGCTGAGCTTGCTTGAGATAAAAAGGATTTTGATAACCCAAAGCCATTTTCTATTCGGTGGGGTAAAACGAGTCTGGCTTAGGTGAAAGCATATGCATCGTTTGAATAGATTGACCAGTTTTTACCAAAATGTTATCTAATTTCTTTATTTTATTCTCAAGTTGAATTTGTTTATCAAGAAGCACGTCTTCGCGTATTTTGAAATCAGACTTTAACTTTTTATTCTCTTGTTGAAGATAAGAAGCAGTTAATTTTTCTTTTGAAAGCTGGTTATTTAAATTTGCAATTTCCTCATTCAAAGTCGTCATCGTTTTAGCAGAACTTAAGTGAAGTGCATTTATCTTTTTAGTAAGACATTGCTCTTGATAAACAGACTTTTGGTAACATCTTTTAAGCTTATCATATTTTTCTTGATTAATTTCAAAACACCTTTCTTGATTTTTATATCTAGCAAGCTCAGTGGTCAAATCATCATTTGTTTCTTTCATTTTGCGATTGATCGTGTTGACTTTCTCAACCTCTATGCAAATGTCTAAACTGATTCCCCCTATTACCTCCAACCATCTGCATCTGTTTGTCTTGACCTAAATTCATACTCGGTTGTGCAGTCTGCCTATTGGTGGGTTGGATGAAATTCTTTGGTTGTTGTTGGTTGGTGTAGAATAGTTAAGTTTGAATGCTTTAGTCGTAAGAACAAGTGCCATGTTCATTGTTGTTGTGGGGTCGAAAATGTCTTCGGGATTAATCATTGGTTGTTACATGTAGTTCTGGTTGAATGATGGTTGTGGGTTGTAGTTATTGTTGGGTGGTGATTGTTGCATGTAGGTAATCTATGATGGTTGATCTTCGTGAAACACTGGATAATTGTAAGGGTTATTGGAATTAGCCATTAGTGCTAAAGGATCATGTGTTCTTGCAAGTCGTTATGCCTTCAGTTCATTTACCTCCGCCTAATTGTAATTCAATAAATCATACAACTGATTGTAATATACTTTATGCAAATCCTTTGTTTGGGGAACAATGGTAATATGTCATCTCCATTCTGGTTGTAAGTTGTTTAGGAACTTGATATTGCTGGCAATATTTTCTGGAAATTGTTTGTTTCTTTTGAAATCATTCATTAGCTTCAAAAAACGATGATAGTAAGACTCAATCGATTCCCCATCGGTAGAAGTAAACATTTCTCATTCATTAAACAACTTAGCCTTTTTGTCTTGAATCCCAATATCAAAACCTTTCATCATTTGCTGAACACGTAACCAGATTTCTTGAGCAGTTTCACAACTATCAACAGCTGCATAGATGTCTTCAGGAAGACCCATTAGAATAATCTGAATGGCTTGATCATCAGCTTCCATTTGCTTTACTTCTTTTTCAGTAAGTTCATCATCAGTTTGCTCATGAAAGGTTTCAGCAACAGGGACTTCACGGTCTGGATCACCTGGTTCAAGAATCATTCGTCTGACATATGGACCATTCATAATAGATTTGTAGATTAGCTTTCCATTTGGTTTACTCTTTGCATAACGAAGAAGACGAGAAGACCACGAAACATAGTTGTCTTTGTTGAGCATATGTGGACGGTTTTCAAAACCAGCAGCATAAATGTCTTGTTGAGTCGAGATTGCAAAAGTGATGTGAAATGCTTAAAGATTGATCAAATAGTGATAAAGGAGGATTGTGTTAAGAGATGTTGTTGTTGGTGATTAAGATTGATATTTTACAGGATTTTACAAGTCTTCAATAAAACCGAGAAATATAAGTATTTCACGAGATTTTACAAAGTAATGCAAACCGTAGAAAATAAATTCTTTTTGGATAATGTAATGTTTCTCAAGGAATATGTCAATGTAATGTTTCTCAAGGAATATGTCACTGTAATATTTCTCAAGGAATATGTCAATGTAATGTTTCTCAAGGAATATGTCAATGTAATGTTTCTTAAGGAATATGTCAATGTAATGTTTTGCTTGGTTTATGAAAATTGGACAG